>JASANG010000151.1:0-48557 GCA_030248215.1 Enoplolaimus lenunculus
AAAAAATTAATATTAATATTTGGAAGGCAAATTGAAAATGAAAAATATTACAGCTGTTGTGGATCTTGTTACCAATCAATACCTGAAGGAAGAAATTATGTTTTGGAAAAGTAAAGTGGATGATTTTTTCAAGAATTGTGCAAAAACTGGTGATTTTATTGATGGGCCGTCTTTATATGAAGATCAGCTACAAGCATATATGCGAAAACGCGCGGCAATGGTTAATGCTGTTAAGTATATTGAAGAACAAATGACTATTGCTGAATTACCATTTGAACATGCAATGTATAACTTGTCTTTAAAATATCCTCTGTTTTATGCTATGAATAATAACGAAATTGTAAGTTTTTTCAAATAAAAATTTAAAAAACATAACGGTAGCCATAAAGCCGTCTGATGAGTACCCTTGGCAGGTACGAAATGTTATTACGTTCTATATTGGTTTATTTCTGAAAGATTTTTGCCGCTGAAATCTATCATATAATTAAAATTCTGTTCTGCCCAATGTTTTCCACGTAATTATAGGTATATGCACGGAATTTTGGTTTCATTATTATATACACTTTTGTTTTTCCAAAACAACAACGCTGAAAAATTATTCAGCTCGGCTTATCCGAAAATACAATCTTTATGCAACCACCAGTTGCTTCGTACCATTCCAACCAGAAATGAAAATTGTTCGCAAGAAATGTTTACCTCAATTTCACCTTCTCAAATAATACACTCGAAAATGTTTATCTTATATATAAATGACGGTCAGTAATCAATCTTTGAGGTTGGTAGCCCCTTTTGACAAAAGTCTTTGTGTTTAGTTATTACTAACTATGTTGAGTGCCGGCATTCAAGATGTTCATTGGTCCCTACACCCCCGTATCATTGGAATGTGAGTCTGAATACCAAATTTTTACTATTCTTTCCGTTCCAAAATATCACTGCTTTTCACATGACTAAACGTTTGGCTGATAGTCAATTTTTAACACAGAAAGTACCGTTCATACAAATTGTGTTAACAAAGCATCCAGTTCCGGAAAAAATTCTCACCCGGTTTCGCTATTCGGTTATTAATATCCGGTCGGTCACGCTATAGGATCTATGTACATTTATGTGGACATTAATTTTTTCGTTTACTGATCACGTTAATCGAAAATTTCCAGTGTATTTGTTTCTGACCTCCGTTAGCCAGACTCAGTTCTTATGTGAACAATATTTCTGCTTATTTATCTGTATACCAAAAAATAATAAAGTCGAGCTGGGTGGTCTTGCATTTGCAAACCTTTATTTTGAGGTGTTGCTGGCAAAAACACAATTTATTTGTTTCAAAGAATTGCGAAACGAAATTGTTTACGAAAACATTTTGTTTACAATTGTTTTGAGGATATAGGTTTATCAGTTTTCGAACAACCTTATTACCTTGTTTTCGTTGGCAACTATTGAAACTTGGTATATATGGACTGTTTTGGTTCGTGTAGATTGTTTTCTGACTTTAAATAGATTTTTGAGCTCGGTTTTGTTAACACTGTAATTCAATTATGGACTAAATGATCCTGCTCCAGGCTTATAATACGATTCCAGGATTTGGAATGCAGGCAATTTAATGTGCCCGACTCCAGCTAGACTGTTGCAACAGTTATTTCTATTTAAA
The DNA here is from genome assembly GCA_030248215.1 of Enoplolaimus lenunculus. NCBI lineage: Eukaryota > Metazoa > Nematoda > Enoplea > Enoplida > Thoracostomopsidae > Enoplolaimus > Enoplolaimus lenunculus. The sequence goes on from JASANG010000151.1 coordinate 1,643, forward strand.
AGACTATAACCTTAAGCGTGTAGGTAACGCAAGAGACATATATATTCACTGTCGCAATAGACGCTTCGGGTAGCATCAGTATAGCTGAACTTTCAGATTATCAATTTATTTTGGAAAGTAATTCTGTATTTTCAAATGTGTGCAGCATCTTTTACCAGCTGGAGATAGGTCACGTCACTTTCGAACCAGGGAATTGCGGGGGTTAAATATTTAGCATATTCATTGCAGTGGATTTGCTTACTTTTGTGCAAAATTTGAGATCTGTGTTTATAGCAGTTTATTAGTTTGAAAACCTATCGTTAACTGATAAGTGCTAACAGGATTGAGAACCAGAAAAAAACCATCGAAAAACTGTTTTTCCAGTTTTTTCGTTTTTGTCGAGGGAGGGGGGCGGGTGGAAAGATCAAAAAACAGAAAAACTTTTTATTATAAACTCAGTAAATCACTCGACAATCAGCGAGAAAACATCGCGGAAACCGTGAGAAATTGGTTTTTCTCACGCTCCCGTAGCCGCGAAGGCTGATATACTGAGTAGGAATCTGTGGTGGATCCAGGAAACTCTGACATTGAGAGTGCTTCGAGATATAGCGGAAACACTCGCGAGCCAAGTGAGTCAAAAGTAGGGTGGCACAGAATCCACGATTTGACCGAATCCGAATCTAGTAATTTGTCGAATCCGATGAATATTTTTCCAATTTTTTCCATTTTTTCCGGTAATTTTTTTCCGGCTAACACCCTGTCTGCTACTATACATTTCCTTAATCTTAAAGTGATTGCTGTATATTTGAGATTTTTCTGTTTCTCTTTGATGCAGCATTTATTGCAGGTATCTGCAGCGTTAGGTTCGGAACGTAACAGTGCCGAGGTGGGCTTCCCCAAACTTCTGGGTGGAGGCCACCCGCGTACAAGTGGATACAGAACTTCTTGGTATTTGATCAGTGTTTATTCGAGCTGACACTCGCGTTTGTTAGCTGTGACGGCACCATTCCAAAAACAGCTTCACACAACAATTGCAAAATAATGGATTCAAAAAGTAAACCCATCTTTAAAATAAATCAAGACTCCGCGCGCAGCGCGAATTTTTTTCGACATAATTATTTGAACAGCTCATACTTTAGGTAAAACTCTTTTAATCTTCGCATGCTTCAACCAAGGGAGACAGCATACGGCACACATCACTCCAAAACTGTTTGTATTAACGTTATTGCATTTCGTTTGGGCGGGTCATTAAATAATCTCTTTGCAAGGTAGATTTTTTACTGCAAAATAATTTACTGTTTTAGCAAAAATGGATACCAATAATCCCTACAACTTTGAAATTTTTGGTATTTTCGATTATACAGTGTTTGAACAAAAATTTGCAACAGCTGTAACTTGCGTAATATGCCAAGAAGATTTCGAAACTGGGGAACTATTGTGTGCACCTGTATGTAGTTGTAAAACTGTGATTCACGCAACTTGTCAACTGGACTATACCACTTCGCGTTGGCAATTAAACCAGAACCCAAAATGCTGCATTTGTCGTGAAGATATTTATACATTAGTAACCAGCGAACTGGAGGACATAACCTTGCCTTGGACTAGTCATGCGGCGTCGACTGAATTAATTAATGCTGTAATGGCTGCATTAGATGACGATGATGACGAAATAACCATTATGAACGATATATGGTCTTGGTTGTTGAGTGATGATGATGAAGATGATAGTGACGATGAAGACTACATACCATAGTTGATAAACATATCGTGTATTCTAGCATATTATTATGCTTAATTACATTAATATATTTGACATTTTCGGCATAAACAATAATACCTTGTATCAACAAAAATTTGCTGTTGCCAGCACCTGTGTTATCTGTTTAGAAGATTTCGAAGAAGGAGAACTATTATGTCTACCAAATTGTTCCTGTAAAAATATCGTCCACCCACAGTGTCAGTTACAATATAACGAAGCCCGCCAACAACTAGGGCAACCCCCTAAATGCAGCATCTGCCGAGATGAAATCGATGATTTAATTATGAACACCAATAACTATGAACACTTCAGTCTTACCACAGCAAGTCCTCAACTAGCGGAAGCAATTTCCAATGCTTTAAATGAAATTGATGACGACGTTGCGATTGTGTACGAAGTAATACGACTGGATTAGATATTACCACGGCATCGACGTTTCGCAAAAGAGCAAAAGGTGAATAAATATACATGTATATATACTAATTTAACTTTGTATGCAAAAATGTGTGTGTCTAACTATTTGCTTTGGAGCATGAGTGTTTGGTGCTTGCTTGCTGCCTGCTTGCTCGGTTTGCAGTGTAATGCAGCCTGGATATCGAAAGATATCTTGCCGGTCCCAAGCCCGGATAAAAGCAGAGGGGTTCTAATGCTTTTTATTAACCCAATTCACTGCTGCATTCCAGAAATTTTTGATTAATGAGGTTTACCTTACCCTGTTTTTTACGATAAACAGTTGACACCAGAAAACAGGTGTCTTGGGTGTGTCTTTTTACGATAAACAGCTGACACAGAGAACAGGTGTTTTGGGTGTATCTTTTTACAATAAACAGCTGACACCAGAAAACAACTGTGTGGGACAGATGACCTGACTAATGGGTTTACCAGGTGATAGGTGATTAATAGGTTTACCAAGTGGTTTGCCAGGTGATTAATTGGTTTACCAGGTGATTAATTGGTTTGGCAGGCGGTTTACCAAGTGGTTTACCAGGTGATTAATAGGTTTACCATGTGATTAATTGGTTTGCCAGGCGGTTTACCACGTGGTTTACCCAGGTGATTAATAGGTTTACCAGGTGATTAATTGGTTTACCTAGGTGGTTTATCCAGGTGATTAATAGGTTTACCATGTGATTAATTGGTTTGCCAGGAGATTAATAGATTTACCAGGCGGTTTACCAAGTGGTTTACCAGGTGATTAATAGGTTTACCAGGTGATTAATTGGTTTACCTAACGTGATTAATGGATTTACCAGGTGATTAATAGGTTTACCATGTGATTAATGGATTTCTGTCCACCCCTCCGGGAGGGGGGGGGTAAAACCCCCATTTTATATCTACTAACGTTCAAGATTACTTCGTTTTGCCACTAAGATTTCTTATTCTTACAACAGAAATATCAATTACCCAATATGGTTCCAAACTTCTTCCCTAAATTACCAATTAGAGTCCCTCTCTTTATTTGCAGGAGTAACCCTTTAATCGCAGAGTCGTACTTTTGTTTCATGTCACAAATTTCAAAACTGACATTAGACACGAAATATATTTAACGTTTAGAAGTTATACGGCTGGCATTGCGTTGATATTCTCGAACAAATTATAGATATAACTCAAATTTGTAACAAGCTAGATTCTGATTCGGCAAATTAGCAATGGATTTGGATTCGGCAAATTAGCAATGGATTCGGATTCGGCAAATCAGCAATGGATTCGGATTGGGCAAATTAGCAATGGATTCGGATTCGGCAAATCAGCAATGGATTCGGATTCGGCAAATTAGCAATGGATTCGGATTCGGCAAATTAGCAATGGATTCGGATTCGGCAAATTGGCAATAAAGTCGGATTCGGCAAATTAGCAATAAATTCGGATTCGACAAATTAGCAATGGATTCGGATTCGGCAAATTAGCAATGGATTTGGATTCGGCAAATTAGCAATGGATTAGGATTCGGCAAATTGGCAATAAAGTCGGATTCGGCAAATTAGCAATGGATTCGGATTCGGCAAATTAGCAATGGATTTGGATTCGGCAAATTAGCAATGGATTCGGATTCGGCAAATTAGCAATGGATTCGGATTCGGCAAATTAGCAATGGATTTGGATTCGGCAAATTAGCAATGGATTCGGATTCGGTCAAATCGTGGACTCGGTGCTACCCTGCAGGCTATGCCTTGGTATCGGAAAAGTGAAGGAAGAGAATTAAATATTCTTGTTTTTGCACATGAAACAAAATTCGTTGCAATCATATAGTCAGTCTATATCAATAGGGGCAGTGTTAATTACCAGCCCTAATTTTTATAGCGTAGCATTGCATTTGAAATAAATTTCGGAGCATTGTATTTGAAATGAATTATCCAGTGACGAAATAACCTCAAGGTTTTACAGGTTGATTGCAAAAGATTTTAGCCAATGTATAGAGCAGAGCCGTAACAGTATTAGAAATATATTCCTACGCCTAAGTCTAAAAGCGTGACGATAAACTTATACCTAAAGTCTAAGCCATACCAACGAAGTTGGTCTAAAGCTTCCTCGGATATACGGCCCTACCCTGATCATTACATGGGCTAAAATTGTAGTAGGTCGACCCAAGCACGAGTGCATCACGAATGCATTGAACGAATCAGAGGGCTATAGGTTAAGAACAGCTGAATTATATGCCGGCTAAGCGCGTACTTATTCTGAAAACACATTTAGCTACGTAGGTTATAATACGACTTGGTTAGCGTTGTAATTTTAGAAGCATTTTAAAAAACTTGTTAAGATGTCGATACAAACGGGATGCGAACTGAAGGACCGAATTTTCAAAATTTTCGGCTTATTTAGTTTGCAGGGAACCAGCAGAAAACAAGCTTTTTTGCTGATTGGGATTGAAAGGTGGCGAAGGTATGGAATATCGACCCCCTCTCCTAGGATTTAGTGGTTTTTAAATAAATCTAAAGGGGAGGAATCGATATTCCGTACCTTCGCATGTAAGAAACCGGGAGGGCACTAAAAGTAACATGGGTCACAATAATGATTGGTATATTTGCAAATTTAACAATAATGTAATGTTATAAATCAACTCGCTAAGGTGCACAACTTTTATAAAAGTAAAAATTTCGTCACCGAAATTGCCGTAACCGACGTCAAAAATTCTACCGGAGCTGGAGGTCGATTTGCTGAACAATTCAGCCAGAGGTAGATTTTGTCGCGATCCACGGGAACGTGCGAAAAACCAATTTCTCACAGTTTTCGTGATGTTTGGTCGCTGTTTTGCGAATAATTTAGCGCTGAGATTATAATAAAAAGTTTTTTCGTTTTTTCCGCCGCCTCGGAAAAAAAAACGAAAAAAAACCCGGAAAACCCTTTTTTGTCGGTTTATTCCGGTGCACAACCCGTGTTGTTACGACGACCTAATTTTGCTATACCTACAGTTCTATCACCGGCTGCGGCATAATTTGTTTGACCTCCGGCTGCGGCATAATTTGTTTGACCTCCGGCTGCGGCATAATTTGTTTGATCTCTGGCTCCAAGTTGTTTTACGTTGTATTTATTTGTTATAGAAGGTGCTGGGTTGGCTCGAAGTTTTTCGGTGACATATGACGATTTGGACAGTCCACCAAGTGTCGCCAAGTCATGTTCAAGTGGCAGCGATCAGACTCCAACTCAAACTCACAACGTCGAAACGTTATTCAGTGTTGACGCTGGCGACTACACGGTTACTTATGATAGGACAATGTCGGATGCGATTCAAAACAGTGGAAATGTGTCGCCGGGTACGAGTACTATTGACGATGATAAGAACTGCGTTCAAGGTAAGCAGGGATAAAAAAAGTGTAGCCGGGTGTGAAGGGTGGGGGGTTCCAGACGTCGTCGCCCTTTTCTCATTTGGGATTTTTGCAAAACGGTTTTGCGTCACTAGCGTCGTATTTGAAGTTTTTATAGAACGTAAGCTTTCGTTTGTGAAATTCTGGCTGCCCCTATGAGGACAGGTGTTTTTTATGCTGTTTATGTATTTACTTAACTTTTACAGCGCAGAACATAGCTTGTACACTATTATTCTTGATATGTATCTATATTAGGGTGCGACCGGATATCCGGCTTCGGTCCCGGTTCCGGTAGTCTACATTGTTGGATATTGATTTCTAAAAAGTGTAGTAGAACTCTATCGTATTCAAGCATTTTATGTTGTTACTTGATGCGTCCTAAAGAATAATTGAACCAGTCGTAGTGGGACTACATTTATTGAGCGAAGCTCGAACACACGTAAGCAATTAAGGTAATATGCAAATTAGTTATTAGCTAACTATTAATCTATCGGTTTTGGAGGTTTGTAAGCAATTTCCTCAGATTCCGCTCACCCAAAAACCCTTCAGCCACCCTAATAATTTTTGGAATAATTTCAAATCGATTTTGGATGTTTGTAAACTATTTATTCAAATTCTTCGCACCTAAAACCCCTTTAGGGCTGAAATTATATTGCGTTTAACCTTAATAATTAGTGAAATATTGTAAAAAGTCGTAATTTAGGCTTATAATCTATGCTAATAAGCAAATTATCTATTACCTAGCTGCTCAATTATCGATTTTGGAGGTTTGTAAACAGTATACGCAGATTCCTTGCACCCAAAACCCTTTAATGCTAAATTTACATTGCTTCTAACTGTAATAATTAGTGAAATATTGTGGAAAGTCCTAATTTAGGCTTAATTAATTATGCAAATTAGTCTGTAGCTAATAAACGGTTTAAAATTTTAAAACCCCAATGCGAGGTTAACACCCCAGCATAATTGGCTTTCAAACAAAAAAGTTTATCAAAATCGGTTCAGCCGTTCCTGAGATTCTTTTCGTACGGACGGACGGACATCCACCTTTCGACCCCCAAGTACAAAACATAAAACGCTTCGCGAAACTCCGAGCTTCGCTCAATAAGGCAGGTCCAGTCGCTCAAAGAATAAAAATCAAACGAGATTTAATACTGTAACCGAAACCTGTTGTATATTTATGCCGTAGTCATGGCACCAGTGTCAATCTAGCGATATTGTCATAATGGATGACGTAGTCGCTGCACCAATTGTAATGGTTGCTGGCCGCTGTAGCAACGACACCCGATTGGTTAATTTGTTGGGTAATCAAAACGTTTCGATTTACATTACGGGTTAAATCGCTCCATTCCAAAGATACCAAATAACGCTCCGTCCGTCCGTCCGAAAAGAATCTCCGGAGTAAGCCGTAGCCGTTTATTAGCTGCAGGCTAATTTGCATAATTGGTTTAGACTAAATTGAAACTTTTTAAGATATTTCACTAATAATTATTAGGATTACAAGCGATGTAATTTCAGCAATAAATGGTTTATGGGTGCGAGGGATCTAAATACATCTACTAATCATCAACACCAATAATTTAACAGTTAGCTAATAGTTAATTTGCATAATAGCATAATTGATAAGCTGAATTTGACTCTGGCGGAGTCACATTTTGACTCAGTTTGTGTAGTCAGGAAAAACCTATTTCGGAGAGAGTCTAAATTAGGACTTTTGAAGGGTTTTGGATGCGAGGAATCTGCGTAAATTGTTTATAAACCTCCAAAACCGTTAAATGAATAGTTAGCTAATAACTAATTTGCATAATAGCTTTATTGCATAAGTGTGTTCGAGCTTCGCTCAATACGTGTAGTCCTCCCACTCACTACGACTTCTAGATACGTACACTTCGCCTCCTCACAAAGCTAAACCAAAGGCTAAACCTAACCAAATCTTGTTTCAAAGCCAAAGTTTTGTGAATACCGAATGCTTAAATGCAATCCACAAAATGCTTAAATGCAATCCACAAAATGCTTAAATGCAATCCACAAAATGCTTAAATGCAATCCACAAAATGCTTAAATGCAATCCACAAAATGCTTAAATGCAATCCACAAAATGCTTAACTGCAATCCACAAAATGCTTAAATGCAATCCACAAAATGCTTAAATGCAATCTACAATTAGTTGAGCCTGAAGTTCTATTACGTACGTCAGACCGCTAACAGTAATAATGGCCATATTTTTAGTGAAACCTAACAGGTCGCATTTTGTTGTTTTCGCCTGAACAAAATAGAAATAATTGTGATAAAAGGAGGTTTGTAATTCCAAATTTATGTTCGTTCGTTGCTTGTGGCACAACTATAAAGACAAGGCATTATTGTTTTGTATATGTGGCTGATAATATTAAAAAATGCATATATGTAATAGTGTTTGAGGTAGCATAGCAAAATAGCAGTCTGTCATTGTTTGGTATATATTGGTTTAAGATCAATATTACACCGAGGTTGTGGACGGAAATAATGTGGGAATACGCGTTTAGAGTCGAGCTTTTACCTAAACGATTGAGCAAATGAGTTACGTACGTATGTTTACGCTGATTTGGTTATTTTGGCCCGTCACATTTAACTTTACGGCCCCTGGGCTTGTCTACTAAGCCTAAACGTAAGCCTAAACCGAAGCCTAAGCACAAGTTTGTCAGTCTCTAAGATCCCCATTAGAAGATGTAGAAGTGAAACAGAGGTTCGCTGCAAGTAGTTACTTGGGTTTGTTGGGTTGTCCTCAGGGTGCAACCGGAATTACAATTTACCGGAACCGGAACCGGAAAGTGAAAAATGCATTTCACCAAAAATTTCGTTTTAATCTTATTTTTTGCTCTATTATTTGTGAAATAACCTTAGTCGAACATAGGTATTTATTTTATTTGTTGTATTTTAGAGTTTCGTCGTCGACTGAAGTGAAATCCAATATCATTGGCTTATATTTGGAGTACAAGTGGCTTTCAAAAGAGATTCTTAAAAATTAGCAAAGTTAAGAAAACGGCCAAATTATAACACCGGAATTTTTAAATCCGGTAAAAATTTACCGGAACCGGAACCAAAAGGTGAAAAAATGCCGGAACTGGAACCGGAATTCCGGTTGCACCCTGGTTGTCCTCAATTGGGACAGAAAGGTAGTCAGGACACGACATACATAAATTGACTTCGTACCAAGTACGTAGCGGTGAAGCATGTACAGTTCATTTCTTAGCGGCTGTAATCAAATTTGTGTAAAGAATTAATCTGGTTAAGCTTATTTTTACGAACATGTGAATGATAAATACTTCCTGTTGCAATCTGTGCGTGTTTGCACTATAATTTTGAAGGCCATAACTTCTGAATCGTTGGTCATGCAACTACAAGAATGGTACCGTTGAATTCAGCTCGTCGAGATCTATAGAATGGAAAACTTTTAATCAAAATCCTAAGGGAGTCCAGATTCCGTACCTCTGCCAAATTAAATATGTAGAAGTATTATAGGGCGTTTGATCAAAACATATAGTCACAAGCTAGATTTCAATCGGAAGCCGCCTAACTTATTTATAGGATGTTCCGATTAATCGGCATCGGTAATAATCGGAACTGTTCGTGAGTATCGGCATCGACACTGCAAAGAAATGTCGATTCTTTGTCGATAATTTTGCACATAACAATCCGGTTGCAGTGCTATCAGTTTCACTTATTGGCGTTTATCACTGTGTATCGGCATCGGCATATTTTCAAAATAAGAATTGGTATCGGCATATTTTCAAAATAAAAATTGGCATCGGCATATTTTCAAAATAAGAATTGGCATCGGCATATTTTCAGAATAAGAATTGGCATCGGCATATTTTCAAAATAAGAATTGGTATCGGCATATTTTCAAAATAAGAATTGGCATCGGCATATTTTCAAAATAAGAATTGGTATCGGCATATTTTCAAAATAAGAATTGGTATCGGCATATTTTCAAAATAAGAATTGGTATCGGCATATTTTCAAAATAAGAATTGGTATCGGCATATTTTCAAAATAAGAATTGGTATCGGCATATTTTCAAAATAAGAATTGGCATCGGCATATTTTCAAAATAAGAATTGGCATCGGCATATTTCAAAATAAGAATTGGCATCGGCATATCTTCAAAATAAGAATTGGTATCGGCATATTTTCAAAATAAGAATTGGTATCGGCATATTTTCAAAATAAGAATTGGCATCGGCATATTTTCAAAATAAGAATTGGCATCGGCATATTTTCAAAATAAGAATTGGTATCGGCATATTTTCAAAATAAGAATTGGTATCGGCATATTTTCAAAATAAGAATTGGTATCGGCATATTTTCAAAATAAGAATTGGTATCGGCATATTTTCAAAATAAGATTTGGTATCGGCATATTTTCAAATAAGAATTGGTATCGGTATCGGCAAAAACTTTTTAATCGGTACATTCCTAGTAGGAATGCTATCAGTTACATCGTTTTGTTTTATTTGTAGCTTTTTAAAGCTGTAAATATATGACAAATACAAAAATAGTGTAAATAGTCCGAATCAGTGCATGGTTCGCGTCAAAGCTAAAATGTTTCTGGTTGTGAGAGTGGACGTCCGTTTTCTTTGGTAATCCTGGGTCTATGGACCTGTGCCATAAATAAATGACAAATGAAAATATTCGAACCAAAAGTTTTGAGAAAGACAAATTATTTTGTCATTTATCTATCATCAAGAATGCATGATACAAGAGTGTGCAACATTTGGCGTTCCGTATGGTACAACATGTACCACCGGTTGTGCGCTGTTGGCCGACCCTCCTTTGTTTAGAGGGGGGGGGGTCGCTGTCACATGAAATAATCCTAAATTAAATTATAAGCGGAGCAATTTGTTGCCGCATACATAAAGCGTCATGGTTCGCATCGGATGTACCCCTATCCTCTAAATAAGCGGGGTAGGGCAAAGAACGCAACGCGTGTCGCGTACAGTCTTTTCAACACAGAATGTACGCAGTTGCACACTCTTGTTAAATAGCGATTATCCACCCTTGCTATCTATTTTAGTATAATTAATGCTCAAAACCAATTGTCTTACCCTGACATGTGTAAGTAGCAGGGTGCAACCGGAATTACAATTTACCGGAACCGGAATTTGAAAATTTTACCGGAACCGGAAACGGAACCGGAAAGTGAAAAATGCATTTCACCAAAAATTTCATTTTATTCATATTTTTGCTCTATTATTTGTGAAATAACCTTAGTCGAACATAGGTATTTATTTTATTTGTTGTATTTTAGATTTTTGTCGTCGACTGAAGTGAAATCCACCATCATTGGCTTATATTTGGAGTACAAGTGGCTTTCAAAAGAGATTCTTAAAAATTAGCAAAGTTAAGAAAACGGCCAAATTATAATACCGGAATTTTTAAATCCGGTAAAAATTTACCGGAACCGGAAGGTGAAAAAATGCTGGAACCGGAACCGGAACCGGAATTCCGGTTGCACCCTGGTAGGTAGCCAGCTTATATATAGGGGGTAGACTGGTTGAATCGTTGGATAATTACGATAAATAAAAACTGTACAAACATGTATTTCCGTTCGTTACCGTTGAGTTAAGCTAAGAATAACTGGTGATTAGTGAATATTGTAGAATTTATAATTCATTGGATTTTGCCTTGTGTTGGCGGTTTAATTGATTACGATATAATTATGACTTAATATGCAGCTTACGCATAATTTTGCGTCATGATTAGCTCCTAAATTGAGGGATGCTTTTCGCTCGAGTCGTTTTGTAGTTTTTGTCGTTTTACAATTTCATCTCACAGATTTGTATACAGTTTGAGTAACTTCCGTGGGGCAGGTGGGGCACAACTGGTTCCCCGGAGTCCCATGGTATGAATAGAAAACATTCGGATTCTCTTCTATTCCCGGTACGATGTACCCCGATCTATAATTCGTATACGATGGTTAAAAACCTGGTGTAACTTTTACGTTGGCGAAAAAAGTGTTGGTTCCATCGACGTGAGAGTCGGACGAGGGGAGAAATATGGATGCGAAGAATCCAGTCTTCCCACAAGGAAATCAACAAAACCTTCCACAAGGACATCGATAGAACCGCAGGCAATTTATATTTTCCGATGTTGGTGTAAAACATCAAGAACCGGTATCGGTATCAAAAATATCGGCATCGTTACAATAGGTATCTTACAGCAGGGTGGCACCGAATCCACGATTTGACCGAATCCGAATCGTGTGCTAATTTGTGCCCAATCCGAAACAGAATCCGAATTCGAATCCTGCATGTTGCAAATTTCAGATGTATCTATAATTTGTTTCAGAATATCAACGCAATGCCAGCGTATAACTTTTAATATACGTTAATATATTTTGTCCCGACGTCAGTTCTGACATTTGTTACCTGAAATACAAAAATATTAATTTTTATAGTAAGGTATTTAAAAATTTTATTGCTTAAAAAGAAAAAAAAACATATTGCCGAACTTTGTTCGATTCGGCTTTTGGATTCGGCGTTTCCACAACCGAATCCGAATCCGAACCGCAAATTTTTGCAATGCCGAACTTTGTTCGATTCGGCTTTTGGATTCGGCGTTTCCACAACCGAATCCGAATCCGAACCTCAAATTTTTGCTGCCGAATCCGAATGTGAACCTTTGTTGCCATCCTGTCGTACAGTATCTGTTCCAACACTACTCTATGGTTGTTTGCTTTGTCTACAAAACATCGTTACCCTAAGAGGCTTCTTATGGGCATGTTTAGGATAGTTTGTATGCTTTCGCAAGGAATATCATGATATATTAGGTGAAACAAACTGTATTATATGAATATTTAAGTTTATCCGCAAACCGTACTATTGCACGCAACATAACGACATATAGTCCAGGTGTTTGAGTAGTCCGTGATTATATGTGGTCTTATGGCTTTGCTCGTAGACAAATAACCATGATACGTGGCTAAAATAGTTCAGGAGGGGCATTTAAGGTTTTCAGATGATTTACTAGCAAGGGTAGTAAAGGTTTTGTTGTGGTTGGCAAATTTGTGGCAGGATAGGCCCTTCTGGCTACGGTCACCGCCTTATTGTTAGAACTTAGCAAAACTTTAATTTTACTACTATTACTACTACTACTACTACTACTACTGCTACTGTATATACCTGGTTAATTATTTACGCTCAGACGGCTTGAGTTCGCCTGATAATACGCTGTTTTTGGTTGTCGGCTTTCGACTGTTAACCTTTGTATTTTTAGAGTAAGGCTTTTTTTATAATTTTTCGGTTAGGCCTACGGACCGCTATTTCTCGGAAATGCAACAAAGTTCTTTTTTTAGAATGTTTCCGTAGTTTGAGCACCTTATGCTTCCGTTTGACTGTTTACTTGGCAAAGTTGAATTTTTAACATTCTAGTTTCGAGTTGTTTATTTACTTAAAGATATCTTGTTTGGTTCGGCTGAGTTAGCTTTGCCCCCCCCCCCAAATTTGAAAAACGCTTATTGTTAAGTACCAAAACGGAATTTCGTTTAATAGCATTGGTAGTTGGTTAAGTGCTTAGTACGTATTGCAAGCCTAGCGGTGATTGCAAGCCTAGCGGTGATTGCAAGCCTAGCGGTGAACAAGCGTTGGGTGAAACTTTTTTTTACTCGTCTGCTCCATAGCACTATTTATGTATATGTATATATGGATCAGGGTACAAAGCGGAACTCAGCTTATATCGGAATCGGAATCGGAACAGCAAATTTATACTGGAAATTTAATCGGAATCGAAACTAGAAATATTGTGACTACGGATAATTTGTATGAACAAATACAATATTGATTTAGGGTGTCTCTTGGCTGACAACAATTTTGAAAAACGTAGCATGAACAAATTGGCGATGATTTTTGTTTCTGTAAAGCTAAACTACTATCTAAATTTAGTTCCTGTTGGCACCCTGGCATCAGGGTGCAATCGCAATTCCGATTCCGATTAGAATTTCGATTCAAAACGAGTTCCGATTCCGATTGCACAATCAATCGGAATCGGAATCGGAATCTGAATTTGCATATCTTAATTTTAGGCCTATTTGTTGCGATGTGTTGTATAAAATTCTGCATCATTTTATCTGTTAAATTGTTTTCGATGAGTTAACTTATCAATAATTGATTGTAGTTTAGTTTTACGGAGCCAAAAAATGATTGCCGATTTGTTCATGCGATGTTTTTCAGAATTGTTGCTAGCCAACAGTCAACCTAAATCAATATTACACTTGTTAATACAAATTATCAGCATAGTCACAAATTTGGTAGTTCCGATTCCGATTCCCGTGTAAATTTGCTGTTCCGATTCCGGTATAATCAAGTTCAGCTTTGCACCCTGCTTGGTATAAATATGTAGGTACGTATGTATATATATATATATATACATATATTTACATATATACGTACATATATACATACTGGTTAATTGAACCGATTATCGTTGTTTGAGTATATATATTGCTTCATAAGTGTGACCACATATCTGGTGCTAAAATGGTTTATTATAGCAGATAATAGTTATAAATCTGAGGTATTGTGTATTGCGATTCCATTTCCATCGGTTTATCCTACTTAGTCATAAACACCTGCATTTATCAATATCATCTAAAAGTGTAATAGTTTTTGCGGATTGGTACTAAGTTGTTCAACGAACGGTTGAGATTGCACAAAATTTGATGTAAGAAGTGTACGATATGCAGTTTCACACATGGTAGCCATCAACAGTAGTAAAGCGGTATGATATCTGGGTAGTATTGGTGTTAAAATTGCTTAAATGTTTCATTTTAATATGTGCAAAATGATAATTGAAAATAGTGAGGTTTAATCTGCGGCAAAGATTTGTAGGGTTTGAACATAATTTGAACGAGAGAAAATAATATCGGATGAGTTTCACATGATCTACGTTAGTCAAAACATAGAGATTCAAGATTTATAATAGAGTTATTGCGGTTGGTTTCCGGTCCCAGTTACAGTTGTTCCGGATCGCAGGTCAATTTTTTCTAATTTTGTTACAGTCGAGTTGTACGGTTTTAAAGACAGGGCCCATATTCTCATATGTATATAGCAACTATCATCAGTTAGTAATAGGTTTTCAAACGTACTAACTGTCGCAGTTATTGATGCCAAAATGGGTAAGAAGAGCAAATCATTTGCGAAAAATATGCTACGTTTTGAGTCTCAGCATTTACTGGTTCAAAAGTTATACGGGTCCAGAGTTTAAATTTTTCTAGCGACTTGTTATTCTATTTTCAAGTATGTCGAAAACGGATATTACATGCCACCGAAAAATTCATTTTAATTTCCATGTTTGCATTATTATTGGTGAAGTAACCCTCTGTTGGAAATAAATCTTTACTTTATCTGCTGTATTTTAAATTTTCATAATCCACGAACGCGAAATCTATCTTCGATGGTTTATTTTCGGCTATTGTCAAGGTTTAAACAGTATAGTAATGAAATCAATTTATTTGTATTGTCATTTTTTAGTAAAATATCTTAATTTCCACAGACCAAAATTTAATACCGGAATGTTTAATTCGGGTAAAAATTTGCCACTGGAACCGGAAGGTGAAAAAATGTCGGAAGTGGAACCGCAATTTCGGTTGCACCTTGAATCACAGGTTGGTAATAGGTTATATAACATTCGACCTAGTAAAATTACAAAACTTCGAAACGTAGCAGAGTGATTCTGTTTGCTTTATTATTGTGCAAATTTATTCTTTTTAATACGTTTCTATTTTTCAAGCGGTTATACACGGTGACGCTTTTACTAACCGTTTTGTGTAGAATTCATTTCATATTTTTTACTAAGCCTAAGCCTAAGCCTAATTTTGAACTAAAATGGCGTACATCATTGCATTTTTCTGTCTGTCGAAAAGGTTACATGATATTTTTTTGGTGCTTTGCATAAAATCTAATGCCGCTATCATTGTTTTATGTGTGAATTGTGGTCATGGACGGAGTAGATAATAACTCGATGTGCCAGGGTTCCAACGGAATTCCGATTCCGGTTCCGACAAAAAAATTCGACATAATTTATTTCCGATTAAGAACCCTGCTATGTGCTCGCAAGTACCGGAAATCACTATACAGACCTGAACTGTTTAGTATATAGAAAACAGGCTGAAACACTGTTTGTGTATTGATTAATTTTTGCGTGTATGTAGTAGTAGTAGTATTATGCATCTAAACATTATTCGTGTTTTCATCAGCAGCTTCAGCAGAAGAATAGATCACCACAGAATAGGCTATCCTATCAGTTTTGTAGGTTGTCAGAAAAATATTGTTACTATTAAGCTTCGCAGTCAGCTTACGCGCGCTGGTTAGCTTCAGTTGACGACTATGCACGATGTTATGTATATGTTCAGCCTAAGGACAAACGTTAAAGATTACTTGAGCCGCATACGGGATACGGGATTGCTCCATTCCATTTTAATCAGTGATGGTTCCAGAGGTGGCGTCTGTTGTCAGACAATTTTTTGGTGAAAAAATTGTAATGCACCTACTGTCGCGGATCCAGTGCGGAGACGGATGTCTATCCCACCGGATCTACCGTGCTAAAAGTTTTGCCGACGCGCAATTGGTTCACATTTGTAGGTTATAATGTGTTTTTAACCATATAATAGGACATAAATAAATTTGGCGTAGTCAACGCGAAATAAAAAAAAAATGTGCCTTGGACGCAATTGGTCAATTTGAAAATACCGCAAGAGATATCATATCAAACGCTGTCCGGACAAAAGGCAGCCTCCAAAACTAACATAAACCTACAATCAAATAGGAAACATATCTTAGTTAGTATGTCCCTGTAAGGGACATTTTTACCTAATTTAAATTTTTTTTGTTCACAAATAACATTGTTGGATTTGGCTTTTAGCGTCGACTTTTTCACAATCGAAGCCAAACCGAAATTTTTGAGCTAAACCTGAATTGTTGCCACACGGAATTATATACATCATGGCAATCAATATCACGTGAGCATTGAATATTTCACTTAAAGGTATGAGTAATTTTGCTTAGACGCTTTGTCCACACTTTGGATGTTTTTATCCTGACGGTCTTTTGCCGGGACGGCCTTTCGTCCACATGGGTCATTTTTTCGGATCACATTTTGACCAGGCGGCCTTTTGTCCGTACAGCTTTTTGTCCCGATGATCTTTTGTGCAGCCGACCTGGTGTCTTGACGGACTTTTGTCCAGGCGGTATTTGATCCAGACGGCTTTTTGTCCAGGCGGTCTTTTAGTCCGACGGTCTTTTGTCACGGCGGTCTTTTGTCGGACGGTCTTTTGTCACGGCGGTCTTTTGTCGGACGGTCTTTTGTCATGGCGGGCTTTTGTCCAGGCGGTTTTTTTGTCCGGTCACCAGGCTTTATACAGATCAGAGTGAACCCTGGTTCTTTTTTTTGCTTTGTTAAATTGCGTGATATATTATCAACCCCTTTAAATAGACCATAGTAGTCAGAGCTGCACGTTGCCCGTGCGTAACGCGTGTACGGGTAAGAAAATTTTGGCGCGGGCATAATACCCGAGGGTAAAGAATTTCATAGCGCGGGCAAAAATTTGTGATTCTTTACCCGTCTAAAATTTTCATAAGAAACTTGAAATCAGATGGTGTAGAAAAACTTGAATTCTTAAACTGTATTTACGATATGAGTGAAAAATAAGTAATACACTACTGAAATGTGCTGTTAAATTGAAAAATAATTGTGGTTTTTTGAAGGCAGCAACAATATATAGTATTTCATTTGCTCACATTCTTCGCGTTCCTATAGAGGTTGGTTATATTTTCTTAGGCGTGGAACAATATGTTTACTGCTTTCTGAAAGAGGTCTTAAGCCAAATTGCGAAAAAACCGTGAAGAAATGTGTTATTTGTGCGCTCTTAAGTTTTTAACTACAACGATTTTTTGCAGGCAAGAGTGTTTTAATTCACTGATCACCCATCGACAAACAACTTAGTTTTAACCATGATAGGTTGTAAGTGAAATGTGCAATATTGTCCGGAGTTATATTTTTTACTTAATGGTTTGTTTTGAAAGTTACTGGTACAGTTTTTTGTAACGTAAATCAAGCGAGTTCCATCTATGCACTGTAAAATTACACAATTGCATTAAACTACAAAAAATAAACGTAGGTAAGCTCAATAACGGTAAAGGAATATTGCGCGGGTAGACGGGTAACGGGTAAAGGAATTTTTGCGCGGGTAAACCCGCTGGTAAACAAATAAAGTTTCACGCGGGTGAAGCACAACGCGGGTAAAAAAACTTTATCCACTCTGATAACAGTTGCTTCAAATATTCGGTTTTCTGTCTCGTTAAGATTAGCAAGTTATGGGTTGTTCATTCGCTTACGTACATAATCGATTTGATCATTAGGGCTCTGATTGTCAATAAGTTTGACAATTTTCACATAATTCGACGCAGTTTGCGAGGCTGAGTCGAAGGATTCCAGATTTTTCATGATTGGACAAGCGGGTCATGAGTTATAATCGAACAAATATTCTTTATGTTTTTATTGAGAAAACTTAACTCGAGTAGAAATGCTACGTTTTAGATCCGGTTTCAAAATTGAACTGTCAATATTTTTGGGAGCAAGGATGCCCGAACCGCCCAGAATTTCAGGATCGTTGCTGAATTATTTAATCATTTGAAATAGTACTGTAGTGACCCGAATAAGAGGGGGGCTGATATTTATTTAGCCTCTCCAGAGGGTACACCCCTTGTTATTCGGTTACGGACTGTTATTTATTTTTAACCCACGCTCCGCCGCCCTTCGTTACTGATATATATCCGGTACTGCAATTATCCGTTGAATTAAACGTTTATTTGTCTTGTGTCAATAGCTTGAGCGATAATGCAAGGTTATACTTAGGAATGTACTTTCAAAATTTAAGTACGCTTTAAAGGTTCGAACTCAAATTATTTGGTCCTGGAGTCATTTATGCGCTACAATTACGGTTAATTGACATTTATGTACTCTAATTAGGGTTTAGGGAGTCTATCGGCGTACGGACTCTTATTAGGGATACGTTAGGGTTTAGGGAGTCTATCGGCTTACGGACTCTTATTAGGGATACGGACTCCTATTGATTCGGACCCAAAATGGGGACCCCCTCTTATTCGGGTCAATACATTACTACCACAAGGGCTGTTGCAAGTTGTTTTTCAAAAGGTACGCCGCCATTTTTGCGTTTTCGACCGATAGTAATGAATTGTTTAACTTTTCCAATTTTGCTTCTAAAATCAAATGTATACAAAACATTCCCGGGACGGCCGCCTACATCCTGCGACCACGTCTGGGCACTAGCACGCTATTACGCTAATGTCGTGTGCGTAATCCGAGATTATAAACGCTTAAATAAGGTTGATTAGCGAAATATATTTTAGGCCATCATAAAACGGAAAACATTACCTGTGAACCGGAAGTTTCATCCAAATGTGAAAACACCGCCGACAGCGAATGTTTCGCGACGTCAAATCCACCTTTGAACTTTATATTGACACCTGCGGCGCCACACAATAGCTTGTGCCAGTCTCCAGCAACATTTACACCCCCGTATAGTTGGATTTGTGAACCATCGACGCCGAACACTGGAGACAGCTTACGCTTGTTGGATTGTGACGCGGTTCGCCGACGCTTGAGTGATGTAATCGTTCATGCCAGGATCATTCGTGCAATTTCGAGCAGTTACAGCGACGATGTCGGCGTTGATTACAGGCTGAATCCGCCGATAAACAATATTTTGCGCGAAGTAAACTCTATTCCAGCTGGGTGTCCGACGGGCGGCCCAGAAATGAACCACCAGGCGAGCACGAAACCGCAGCTGGAACGAGACGTTCCGATCGCGACGACGACGACAACTATAAACAACGACAGCCAGAATCAAGCGTTTAATTCAAATACTTTGTCTGATTACGTTCCGTCGATTATGGTACAGTCGCCGTCGCGAGGTCATTTGACTCAGGAAAAGGGGTTTGAGGTTACGCTTCCGCCGGAACCAGTATGTCCACAGCAACAACAACAACAACAACAACAACAACAACAGCAGCAGCAACAGCAACAACAACAACAACAACAACAACAACAACAACAACAACAACTGGTTTACGCTTCTCAAACAAATGGAAATGCAAACGACACTTCTGGTCCAACAGGCGTTTTGCTTCCGACGTTTTCTGTTCAGTCTGAAGATGATGGTTTAGAAGAAATGAGCGATTTTGTTGACCAAAATAATTGTCGAGACAATAGCGTCAGCGGTCAATCGGAGTTTCTTGGTCCAAACATTGTACTTCAATCGGCGACTTGTGAATCTTTAGTGTTGGCATGCAACGAGCTGGAATCCAACGAACAATTTAGTGCAACGGCTTGTGACAGCGTGGAAAATGTAACAAATGACAACAACGCAACTGCAGTGCAATCACAACAACAGCAACAACAACAACAACAACAACAACAACAACAACAACAACAGCAGCAGCCGCCGCCACCACTTATGCCTCCAGCGATTATTGTCAAATCGCCATCGCGTGCACATGTAACACTTGAACAAATTGATGAATGCGACAGCGAAGACCGCACGGACGATAACAGTACAACCCTTAAAACGTCGAACCGGAAGAAGTATTATTTTCGATTGCCAAGTATTGATGATATGAATATTGAGTATGGCACTGGTGAAGCAACTGACGCTTGTGGTGAACCGAGAGAAAACCGGCAACTCGCTAGCTGTGATGACAGCGATACTGGAGCTAGATCGGCCGGTCGCTGCGCGGATCAACCGAATGATTCTGGCGAGTGTAGACAGCGGCGTCGTGCGGCATCAGTAGCCGGGGCAGAAACGAACGCTGCAAGTAGTGGGTTCTCAACGAAGAGAGAGGTTACTAAACGCCCGGCATCGATACGAGAGAATGTTGCGATTGTTGTTTTTAATGACGCTGGCGAACAAGAAAATCGAGATTTGAAGACATTAGAGTCGGACGCACCCAATGAAGAGATTGGAAATACACGGACACTGCCTTTGATATTAATGAGCGACGATTCTGCCAATGGTTGTGACGAGAAAGGCGCAGCTGGTCTGACAAACGAATTGACGTCACGCGTGGCTGTGAGTAGTTCACCGTCGCCTGAACGACCGTCAGGGCTGAGCTTTAAATCGACGTTACAGGTTGGTTTTTGACGGTCGAATATGAATCTGTTTCTATTAATGGCACAATCTTGGGTTCTAGTGCACGATAACAATCACAAGCTCAGACTCAGGCTTCTGAAACAGTGCTTTCATGTAAGTCGTAAGCTAAGCTTAAGCATGTGCCTAAACCTAAACCTTAAATGTGTGGCAGGGAAAGTGTACAAAAGCCTAGTCTTGTTATGCCGTCTAGCTATAATTTAACGTTAACCCTATAAATTACAGTTTGTCGGAACCGGAGTGTGAAAAAATTGTCGGGACCGGAAAGTGAAAAATACATGTCACCAGAGATTTATTAATTTTCTTTTTTTTTGCTATATTATTGGGGAAATAGTGTTAACTGAAGATTGGTACTTACTTAATCAGCTGAATTTTAAATATTCATTACGTATCCATGGAAGCGATATCTACTTTCGACTGGTTTTTTTCGGTGATTGTCAAGGTTTATATGCTGTACTAATGAAATCTATTTTATTTTTATTGTCATTTTTTCGTAAAATGTTTGGAGCAAGTGGCTTTACAAACGATTCGTAATGATTAGCAAATTCAAAAAAGCACCAAATTTTAATACCGCAATTTTTAATTCTGGTAAAAATACTTTCCGGAACCGGAGGTGAAAAAATACTGGAACCGGTAATTTCGATTGCCCCCTGATATATATTAATTTCACGAATGTTAAAGAATGTGTAAGAAAAATAATTTTTGGTTTAAATTAAATTTAGTGCAACGTGGTAAATATAACCACACACACACGGTAACGTGTAATTTATGTATAGAGAGGGATACCATGGAAAAAGGTCATTCAGTAGACAATTTAGATAGGGGACAAGGCTGCAATATTTAATTGTTTGTTTGTCACGCGTTAACCCTACCTTATGACACATTTTGTGGCACGCTTTCAAAATTATATTGTGAACGGCGCATAACGTATGCTTCTTCAAAGGCCGCAATGTGCTTTCGGTACGTCCGGTCGTCAATTAGCGAAGACAATACCTGTGCAGCAGGGTACAACTGGAGGTCCGGCTCCGGCAGAAAATCGGTCTCCGTCTACGGGTCCGGTAGAATTTTTGCCGGAAGTTCCGGCAATAAATTTCGGTAGTAGAATTTTGCATAATTTTGCAAAATTTGTCTGTTTAGCGCGTTTCGTTTTACTTTTGTCACAATTGTCAGGAAAGAATTTCTGAAATTTTGCAGAAAATTTGAGTAAAACCAAACAACTTATTAATAACATATCGGAGATATATTAGTAAAGTTAACTAATTAACCATCATTTTTACCACCTAATATCGCCTCACCTCCGGCTCCGGCAAGTTTCGTTGACGTCCGGCTCCGGCATTTTTCACCTCCGGTTGCACCCTGCTGTACAGCTTGCTATTTCATTTCCAGTTCGTATAAAATGCTTACCTAATTGCGATTTGAAAATTTGCATACACTATTAACCGGTCAACTTTACGGATGACTGGATCAGCCTTCAGCAGTTACTGCTAATGCTAACGAGTATTCTTTCTGGAAATTTTTTGATTTGGTAGAATGAAATGAAAAAAACGAAGTCTGGTGGCTGTTACGTGTGAAATCAGATAATATTTAATTTACCGCAGCTGTGAAATTGTTTTCTTGACTACTTGTCACTTGTCATCTTGCTACAACCAGCTCTCACATGCATTCAAGTAGTTTATGGAATCAACATCTGGGTCCATTGAAATGCATAAAATTTTATGTGCGCTATGTTGGCTCACAACAGTGTGTAAGGTACGTCCCTATTTTGTGATCCTAATTACGTATCAAAATCTTTCAATCTTCAGGGCTGGAAACAAAATTTTATTTTAAAAACGTACGTTTAACTCAGCTTCAGGCACCAACTCGATCCGGCGCATCAGGATTAGTTCATTCGCCGTCTATGGAACAGCTGGCATGGGCGACCGACTGGCGTCAACCTGTGATGAATGCCGCCCAGGACGATTATGAATCAAATCCGGACAGTGTCGGATCGACCGCTTCTGCTGAGTTCGGAAAACCAAATGCAATACCGAGTTATATGGACGCGTCGCTAAGCGATACGCCTCAGTCTGAATGTGACGAAACCGTTGATGCGAGCAGCGCTTACATTGACGGGGTACGTATTTTCGGACGGTTCCGCTAGGAAGGTTTTAGACACCGCATATACGCTTTGTATTTCAATCGCATGAGCTGCTGCTAAGATTGTTTTCGGCGTTTCTAGCAGGATGCGCTAGCTACGGTCTTAGTTTTCGAACAGCGAAATAATGTTGTTTTTTTCACATGCTGAATTTTCAAGTTATTTTTTAGGTTCTGGTGCCCATATGCTCAAACGTGTATAGCGCCTACACATGAGTTGGTAATAGGTCGTGTAGCTTTCGAACCCACATAAGATAGAGGTTTGATTTTTGCCTCATTGCTTCTACTTGATTATTCTTATATCTGCTGCGAAAATTTTGAGATTTGCAACTGCCGTTGTTCGGTTATTTAACAACCTATTGCTAACTGATTATAGATCGTACATGATTACTTTCATATTTAATAGTTTGTGTAATTTTGCACCCGGACCATTACTATTGATACTTAGTATGCATCAAGCCAACGCAGTAGGCATGCAATGCAAGCTCACAAACGTTGAACTATGCCTTGTTGTGGCTGCGATCCTGTAATGATAATCTTTAACTTCGAAACCGTTCCCAGAAAGTAATTAAAGCTGTAGAATATTGTATTTCGCTTTGACTGTCATATTTTGTACCTTTTTACTATATTCAGACCGCGCTACGCAAGTAGAATACTGAATTAAAGCTTGTTTGGGCCATGGAACTCAGTGTTTGTACACAGACGTATTTCGTATAACCAAATGTTAGCTGAGAGAAATTGAACTGCGTACACGCGTATTTTTGCCATTGTTGTGGCCCGGCCCGCAGTGTACAATGCGTCCTACGGCCATGCTTGTGCTCTATAATTCTGTACTACTTTTAGATACCGAAAATTAATATTAAATCCGCAAACAAAGACGATGACGAGCAAAACCGCGAACAAGAGTTGAAAGCGATTAGTCTTGCAGTGAGCAAAGAATTTCGTCGAGCGTCAATAACACCGTGCAATTCACCAGATTCGTCTGCATCGCCAATTCATACATTTAAGGTTAGTTAATATTGTAGATGTTTTGTGCGTTGTAATCGATCAGGGGCGCAGCCAGGATTTCATATCGGCAGATCAAACCATGTGTAATTGTTTTACGAGCGAGAAAATATTTTGACCTCTGCATGGTTGTTCTGCAGCGTGTAGAAATGCATTTTTCTAGTATTTTAAATATATTTCGAGCTGATATATTCGGGGGTTTCGCCTTGCAGGGTTCCAGATGGAAAAGAACGGGAATCGATTTTGATTTGTTTTGCAGGAACCGTAATTGGAATTTGAATTTGCTGTCATCGTCGAGTTACTGTTTCGCTATTTCCTAACCTCGTCAAAAGGTGGTCGAAGCGGCTTTTTAGCTATTCCATCATCGAGTTTTGCGGAAACATTGATTATTCAGTCTAACAGCTTGTTAACAAAATTGAGCTAAATGCAGAAACACTTATTTCAAAATAATGTTTCAAAAACAAAATTTGTTATATTTAAATGATTATGAATAATTTGTAACGTAACCGTAAATATTCCGGTTCCTGTGTCTTCGAGCGCAGGAGCTCGAAGAGGAATTGAATGTTTGCAGCAATTGAGGTGGAACCCTGCTCCAATTGTATACGCCCCTATTTTTTACTGTTAAATTTGTTGGTCTAAGGGTTTTTTATTTGATTCTTAGTGTTATTGACCGTTTTTCCAGTAGATTTTTTGCGTTGTTGTGGCGTTAAACTTGTTAACCTAACATCATTTGAGATAACATTACTGACTGCTCTCAGAATGTTTCGCTATCAGAAAGTCAAAAAGATTTGAAATAATAGCCTGAAATTAACAGCGTTTATAATTAATGTGTATCTGCAAGTAGTTGTGTTATACGTGCAGATCAATTGAACTTAAACTTGGTTAATAATTAATGATTACACTTTGTGTATGTTTATTTTAGCGCTACCAACGTGGTAACATTTTTGCTTGCAGCAAAACTTACATACAGTTACGCTAGCGCACGTTACTGCAACTCAAAGTATGCAATAAACAACTTTGTATTTCATAATTACATCCCCAAGGAAATAGAAAAATATTGTTCTTTTTCGTATGATTCAGAACACATCAACTACTTCGCACGAAATCGAAATAACAAATGAAGTTGCGAATCGCGATAAAAATAGAAGCAAAAGTTTCAGTTGTTTTGGCAAGGACGTTGAAAACAATGCCGAAGATGTATCAAGCCAAATAGTAAAGCCCTATTCACACGTGCAAGTTTTTGCTGCGAGAAATTCAGCTGCAAATTGCACGCAGAGCTTGCATTTTTTTCATTTACCAATGAGAACGCGATTGCAATAAATTATGTGAACTTGCATAGCTATTCACACATGTGAACTAACTTCCTAGCTATGATTTTTAATAAATTATTTGCAGCTGCAAGTTTTTTCACAGCTGCATGTTCTCGCAGCAAAAACTTGCACGTATGAATAGCGCTTAAGTGTGGTATGTTCAATGGTAATAATTGTAGTTAAGGGTTCAGCCAGGGGAATTGGTTTAGGAGCCAGCCTGTCCATGTTTAGTTGATGATGCAAGATACCGTCCCTATACAGCGTGACGGCTCTTATCGAAATCTTGTTGATGCCGCTGGCTCTCTGGCTGTGTTCAAGCAATACATTTCCCGGTTCCAAATCCGAATTTGAAAATGCGAACTTTCCAAACTTGTTGCAAAATAACAAGGCTGAAGTTGCTGGTATTTAGCATGTGCTAAATGTAACCGAAGAAAGTTCTGCTGGATGTTTAAGTATTGGAATTTCAAGACACGGGAAATTGAGTGATTGAAGTACTTGAATGCTAAAACGCTTCTTAATCTTACAATATTGTGTAGTGTGGGACTGACAAAGTTACCGTCGGTATGCAGTCTATGCAAACCAGGATAATGTATTTTGAGAGAGTTATACCAATTTCTCGTTATTAGCGTTCTAAAGTACAATATAAAGTGTGAATTAATGATGTTGCGGATAACCTCATAAGATAATGCTGTCCTGCTATATTTAATCCTTATCAAAAGCAACGTCTATTTCTATTTTTGTAACTTAGTTCTTTTTTTGAAGTCTTTATGCGTATGTGTTCTCTGTGTAATCCAGAGTTATCTTGGTACTAAGATTGAAAGGAACATTAAATGAACAGAAACAGGACTCGAATTTCTTACAGGATTCCGGTGGTACGTTACTTGGTTCATATTAATATGATACAATATTGCATTTTTGTACTGTTTTGTTTTAGTGGGAACTGCAAAACAAATTATCATCAATTGATGGTAGTGGAGCGCTTAATCAAGTGAACGAGGTGAACTTTATCTTTAGTAAGTGCAATTGTGGGTATTATTTAGTAATATCGGATACTATCGTGTGCGAGCAACTTGGCTTTCGGCTTACATAAAGTCCCTGACGTTTATGATGTGTAATCTATATATTAAAGCTGGAACGCCCCACATACGTATTTTGGGCAAATTTCCAGCGTTACTTTGTTTCCAAAAATTTGTTCGGAAATACATGTGATTGATTGTTCTTCGTTCTATGAAAAGAAAATTTGCGTGGAAATTTTTGTGTTTTCGCTAACTTTGTGCATTGTGCAAAGCTGCCAGACTGACTAGTGACTATTATTAGTAAAATACGCTGAGGTTTGGGTTTGGCTGTAATGGAGGTTTAGGATTTTGTACGTTTTGGACAATGAAAGAGGGCAAATTTTAATCCAGTTGAGTATTGTTTTGTACGTTTTTAACTCGGTACCATTATGTTTTGTTATAGACAAAGAATCTGGTGGAACACTGCAGCTGCCGACTAAAATACGAAAGACATCAGAAGCGGGGTCATCGTGTGACACCCCTTCAACAGAACTAGAGGTAGATTACGGTTTTAGTTGTAATGGCAGTAGAATGCTACGACAGTGTTTGAATTTCATTTCAAATTTAGCTAACAAGCTAGTATTTGTCCGCGTCGACACAAGTTTCATACCCGTTAAAAATACTTTACGGATCAAAAAATATTTTTTGCTGTGTTCGTTTGGTCGTTTAAAAATTATGGCTGCTGTATTTGAAGATTGAAGAGCAAACTTGTTTGTTACGGTTTGTACCCGCTTATAGTTAGAGTATTGTTTTCGATTAATGCAGTTTGTGAGGTAACTTGATGGTGATATATAGGAAAAGACATGAAAGCTTAAATAGTTCGCGACGTGGTGAGTGTATTGTTTTGATTCTAAGATTATAGCGTGGTTGGTTTTTTCAGGCGAACTTTTCACCCGATACGATGAGTGATTCGGAAAACGAAAAAATTGCTGATATAGACGGACAAACTCAAGCAGAGAATCACAACGATTTCCAATCTGAAAGTTAGCTTACTTCATTGTCTTGTCAATTTAAACGATCAAAATACTCTAATTGTTGTTCTTCTACCACCATATTTCTAGTTTTCGGGACGGTTATCCTGCTTTAAATTTATAATATAGACTGTCCTTTTTGGTACTTACAGATTCTACGCTTAAGAGGTTGTTTAATTTTGGTAGTGACGACATGTAAGTGTTTGTTTTGTGACACAAAATACTAAATGTTATCGCGGCAAACAACATTTTGCAAGCACTGCAAGACTTTGTCATGATTACAGAGTGTTACAAACAAACTCACTGAATAGCTCAACTTTCAAAAACTACTAGTATCCCTGAATAGGATAGGTTATTGCAGAAGTAGAATATAATATAATTGTGTTTTAGTTTTAAAACTTTGATATTTCAAGTTAATTCTTATTACCATTGCCTTCATTATTTGTTAAAAATTTGTTGAAAAAATTAAATTAATCAAATCAGTGAAAAAAGTTTTATAACGCAAAATTTTGTCTCAACAGTTTGCGGAGACGTTGATTTTAGATTACGCTTCGAGCACCGGTAAGCCACTGTTATCCCATCAGTCAAGATCAGCATTAGACACCAAAGATGTTGTCGTAACAGCAGATGGCAAGCAATACCGAAACGTAACGTTGTCTGGTTTGCAACATCGTATCGATCTTGATCTCATTGAGCCATACAAGCAAGTCATATCACACGGAGGTAAGGGTTTGTATTCTCAAACGGGTGTATTAGCACAGGTTTGGCGTTGGGTTTTCTTTGTCTCCGTGCTAGTTTGAAATCCGTAACTACTGAACTTCGTCAATACGAAAACCTGTTGCTATTTTGCTGATAGGTGCTATATGGACCCTGGGCCCATATTCTCAAATGTGTGCACCACCTATCTCCACTTAATGATTGGTTTTGAAAACAAACGGACTGAACCAGCTGCAAATGTTCGAACTCGGCTTATACGTAGGACCAATAAGTGGAAGAAATGTGCCGAATTTTGACGTTCTCCATTGTTTGGTAAATTTACAGCACCTAGCGCCAACTGGTAATATGTTGATGCTACATACATTCGAGAATATAGACACCAGAGTTAGGTTTCAAAATCTTCGATGTGTATTTTCTTCAATGCTTACTTGACACTGTGCAGTGTGCTGTATAGGTAATATATTCTCAGTGGATTATCCTTATTGAATCACCTCATACTGTGTGATTCCATATTTCCTACAAAACATGAAACCAAATTTTCGTCTTGATTAGTAGAAATAGGATTTTAAACGAAATAAACGATCTAACTAATTTTTATATTTATTCATTCGTAGTCCTTATAATAGTGCGAAAATGGAATACCGTTGTCACGTTGTTCAGAGTAAATATTATGGACATAAAACAATGCGAGCTGTATATATCGCTAGCTATAAAAATACACTTTTCTACATTACCTCTACAACACGCTATAGCCTAAAATTAAGCCGAAGCCTATGCTTGACCGTAATCTTAGCTTTGTCAAAATCTGAAAATTTAAAAAGCTGTTGGGGAACGTTGTTTTATTGCTTATGTAAAAATATTTGCGTTGCTTAACATTTATATTTTTAATTTTATGGTTTCAGGATATTATGGTGATGGATTAAACGCAGTGGTCGTTTTTGCAGCTTGCTACTTACCACATCGCTCAAAAGTCAGCAATTACAACGCGTTAATGGATAATCTTTTTTTGTATGTTTTAAAATCAATTGACTGGTTGCGTTAAGTTAAGGACTGCCTTTTGTTATGCAACAACGTGTAGAATGGCTCAACAGAGCTCAGAAATACGAAGATGTGTAGACATGATGTTGTTGGAAATGGTTTTTATTTGATTGTAAATAAAAATGAGGTCAACGTGGTTGTATTAAAATTCTACATTTCCTACTTGATACGGTTTATTTGTGGCAATTCTTGCGACTTTTCAATAGTAATTCGTTGTAAACTTTTAACAATGTTCCATATTCTCGAATGCGCAGCATTTACAATTACGGATATCAAAATATTGGCATATAAGTAGGACGAACCAAATGCGAACATTGTGCTGAATTTCGAACTTGAACAGTCACTGCTTTGAAAGTTATAAGCCCTATCACCAAGTGATGATACGTGCTACACACATTATGGGGTTGAGAATATGGGTCAAACTTAAGAACATGATAACACCAATCAATTTTCGACTTCCTTTCATTAGACTATCTTGTACGTGCTGCATAACTTAAAATAATAATTTTGCGTTTGCAGGTACGCAGTCAATATGCTTGAGCGATTGGTCGCTGAAGACTATGTGATAGTGTTTTTACAAGGTGCTACAACTGCTGGCCGAATGCCATCGTTTTCTTGGCTTCGGCGGTGTTATCAGCTTATAGATAAAAGGTATGTAAGTTGGGAAAATAGATGCGATAAAGTATCACAATGAATTGAATAGCGAATTGCTGCGCATAAAGCGCTATTGTTTTAGTTTCGCAATTATCTAAATAATATTTTTCATTTTCTTTTGATTTTATATTTTATCGTGGTCTCCTAAGACTTCTCTCATATACATTACGTTTGTGTTAGCCGTTATCTTGAGTATAATGGGCATTGAGTTTGTACACTGTTTCAGGCACATTCGCTACACAGAAGTTGGCTTAGATCAAAGGTAATTTTAGTTTTACGCTGATGCTAACAGGTAAAAAATAAAAATAATCTCATACTGTTGTTGTATTACTGCATAGTGTTATTGTCCGTGGTCAGAGAGTTTTAAGATTACGTATGCGTTTGAAAGACGTTGCTTACTATTAGTGTTGTGCCCATTGTTTGGACGCTTAGGTTCATATTCTTTGATGTAAATTCGTTACAGATATTTGTTTACTCGGGGCCTGGCTTTCAGTGAATATTGCATTGGGTTTTAAGTAAATTTATTTTTCTACATTGTTGTAGGGGTTTAGGTGTGAAAACCTATACTTCGCTAGTTTTAAAGCAGCTTTTACACTAGTGAGCTGGTGATAGCTGTTCCAGTCGGTCGCTTTGTAGCCATGGCTGACCAATATTTAGTTTCTGTAATAGATTCTAAATGTTTTAGGCTTCGCAAGAATCTGAAAGGATTATATTTAGTTCATCCTACCTTCTGGCTACGAACTGTGCTGCTGATGGCAAAACCGTTTATCAGGTAAACTACGATGCAGTGGTTGGCAGTTTATTTTTAGGTAATGTATTAAATTTTGTAGCAGCTAGTGTACATTATGTGCTTAAACATTTTTTAACCGAAGGTAGTCCGCACGGCTATACAAAAGAAGTGAAATCCATTAAACGTGTACTTGCTAATAGGGTGCGACGGGGGACTGAATTAAACCGGAATCGGAACTGTAAATTTGCATAGCCGTCACGGTTTACATACTAAAGACTTGTTCAATATGGGAATGCGCGTATTCCATACCATATTAGAAATGTGAGCTGACAGAAAACGGATATAAGCACCGGTTGTTATGAAACTTAATCCAAAATATATAGGTTATAAACGTTGTAAAATTACGAATCCGATTCTGATTATACCTACGGTTGAAATCAGACCTGGATTTGAATCAAAATTCTGATCGGAATCGGAATTTCGGTTTCACCCTACGTGGAAATTTTATTTTGTCGAGTTAGAATTAACTTAGCGTTTACCAGTTATGAAATACTGTGACAAGCTGTCTTCAGCTCATGTGGTTTTGTACGTTTTCACTTACGTATATATCTATCTGCGGTACCAAACATTAGGTATGCTGAGGCATCATAGTAAATAGTGTGCATGGAGTCCCACAAAGTTGAAATAGTCTTCTACATAATACTTTTTTACTGCTGTTGTAGTTTATAAAATTAAATATACACTTTGTTTGTGTTATCTTTTAGTCCCAAATTCTCGAAAAAAATTCATTTTGTTTCGTCAATCACAGAGCTTAAAACATTATTACCAGCAAGTGAAATGCCAATACCCGATGCTGTGTTAGAGTAAGTCCTATTGCTTTACATTGATTCGCAGGTACATAAGAAGTGCCGAAGCACTTCGTATTCGTAATCGGGTTAGAACAAGACCGGTAACAATACGTTTTTGACAAAATATAGCTTTCGAACAAGATTTGCAACCATATGGGCGGTCTCACATAGCAAAATAATATAGGCTGATTAAGCTGGAGCCCTGGTTTAAACCGCCCTACCTGCGTTAGGCGACAAAGAACGTAAACTTGCTGTTAATATTTGTTGGTCGAAGTAACGATAAAGTCTCCTATAATCAAATGCTAAGCCAGTTGGGTGTACATAAAGCCAAACCGTTCTGTGAGATTTTTGTCCAGGGCTTTTATACGCATTTTCTTCAGCGGGCAACACAAGAAACTCTTTTGAAATTTTTATAGGACGCGATCAGTAATTTTACAAAATCCTGGCTATGCCCATGCTCATATTTATTTTGGTCGCATATCACAAGTAAACACTGTTTGACAGTGCGTTAAAAACCGAGTTGCAGCCAATTTCCCTATGTTCAGTATATCATTTGTCTGAGAAAGCATATTTGGTGGTCGCTGCAAAAAGATATTTTGTTACAGTTTATGTAATGTTTTTCAGGTATGACCGGTACAGACATATATATCAGGTGTGAAGCATGGTGAGTTTTCGAAACAGAGCATTGTCTTTTTTTTGTATTGTACATTATTCGAATTTTTATATTTGTCATCTTATCCCTGTACACGTCATAGAGAGAGTATACTGTGAGCAACTAATTGCAAACTGTGTACGTGCAATAAATAACACAATGCGCAGTGGTTAGCTTGAAACAAGGGGCCGTACTCTCGAACGTAAATAGCATCTGTCACCAGCAGGGTGCAACCGGAATTCCGGTTCCGGCATTTTTTCACCTTCCGATTCCGGTTCCGGTAAATTTTTACCGGATTTAAAAATTCCGGTGTTATAATTTGGTTGTTTTCTTAACTTTGCTAATTTTTAAGAATCTCTTTTGAAAGCCACTTGTACTCCGAATACAAGCTATTGATCGTGGATTTCACTTCAGTCGACGACGAAAATCTAAAATACAACAAATAAAATAAATACCTATGTTCGACTAAGATTATTTCACAAATAATAGAGCAAAACAAGATTAAAATGAAATTTTTGCTGAAATGCATTTTTCACTTTCCGGTTCCGGTTCCTGTAAAATTTTCAAATTCCGGTTCCGGTAAATTGCAATGACTGTTGCACCTTGGTCACCAGTTAGCGATCGGTTTTCAATCTGTCGAATGTCAGCAAATGCAAGTTTCAAAATTGGTATAGAAGTAGGGCACATCAAATGCGAACAATGTGCTCAATGTTGGAACCTAATCATTCGGTTGTTCGAAAGTTACAAGATTTATCACCAACTGGTGATAGGTGCTACATATATTTAAGAATACGGGCCTAAATTTAGAAGGAACAGGAAAATGTTCACAAAGGGATGAGGGGTAGTGTTGTTGCAAAGTTTGTAAATTCGCTTGATGCTACAGGTATGTAGAGTTAATTGTCAACTGGCAGTGTTTTAATCGGAAGTACATTTTGCCGGAAGCGGAACCGGAATCAATTTTTTGTCGCAACCGGAATCGGAATTTTTTAAGTTTAAGTAATTTTATTTTAAAGTAGCGTTCTACTAACGCCGTAAACGTAATATATTAATGGAGGCCTACCAGTGCTCATCGCATCCTGCACATTCTAAGCACAATGGATCAGCTTGGCGTTAATTTTTTTAGAATTTTGGAACTTTGAATATAAAGTCTTATGAAACCATAAATAACAGGATCCAGAGTTGTGTAAAATAAACAAATTCTATGGAGTGTCGTTGTCAGTGCAGTAAGGATACTGTTGAACCAAATATCGAGGTATATTTGAAAATTGTGAGGCTAGTATCACTGATTGCCATTATGAAATAGAATTTAAAGTTTAGACTTTGTTATACGTATTCGTTTAAAAATGTAACTTAAAGTTTTTAATTGCAGTCACATTTTGATAATCAGTATAATAACTTGCTCTGCTAGATGCTCTTCAAGTAACAACGGAGAATACTTATTGAGAAAAACAGATTTGTGAACGAACGAAACAACAGGTCAAAATATAAGCTCAATCACCTTAAAAACGCGTAACCGAACAATCAGAATTCCTGCATCGGAATAGCAGCCAGTCGTAATCGGAATGAGAACCCAAATTTTCTCGGAATTTTCGCCGGAATTTGAATTTCGTTGGAACCCTGTCAACTGGATTTATAAAAGTTTTATCTTTATACAACTGTAAATTAGGACATAGGTTAAGGAAAAAATTTTGGATTTGGTGTTGGTCCATGGTGAACAATATTATAATACTCATTTTAATTTTATTTCCGTTTTCATTTCGTTTACAATGATTTCTTGATCTCGCTTTTTATTTTAATGCAATTAAACAGGATATAAGCGTGCATTTAACGTAAATGTAATACCTGTTAGCGGTCAGATCCGCCGAATACTACGGTCCGCTTTTGTACACGACCGATGCAGGTTCGTAGCGTTTTAGACCTATTCGGTGCGATACGTAAGTGTGATAAAAGCGCTTGTAAATATAGTCCGTGGTCGCTGTTTGAGTCTGAATCAATACGAGTTTATTTATCTAACTAGAGTCCGTAATTAGATAGAGTTTAAAATTATTATTATTAATTAGTGCATAAACATCAAATACCGTAATCAGGATGCGTAAATGATTCCTATCCAAAATTAAGTTCACTACAGATTGCGATTCATTACTCGAAGTATAGATTGCCTAGACTCATAGCTAGCGACAAACTCAAGTCTTAATAGTATTTTGCTTAAGTAATGAATTTATACCATAGAAAGTGACTCGCATAACTAAATTGTGTGTGGTTCAAATTGCTGAAGCTGGATTGAGAAATCAGTAACAGTCTGCCGAACTGAGTAACTAGAGCGGAACCCTCCAGAGAAGCGAAAATAATACCAGTCACCCCCCCCAACCTCTCTTATTCGGGTCAGTACAGTAGGATACCCGATGCAAAACTATAAAAATGTAATCGTTGTTTAAGCTATGTATAAGTGTTGGTCGACTTCCGGTCCGGACCAACGATCCACCGCTGTACGACAAGTGTAGTCCAGGTTACAACCGGTCTGGTCCAGTGTCATCTGGTCCGGTATGCGGCTCGGGTCCACGATCGGATCGCGGTCATTCTTGTTTTTTTGCGATTAGGTTCACATCCGGTGTGGTCAAGATATTTTTGTATTTATGTCAAATGTATGTGCATTGGAATTTTTTGCACACTTTTCGCTGTTTTATTATTGACACTATTGTGTTACCGTGTGATTGCTTATCGTTTGCTCATTTGCATTGAAACATATCTTGCCAGAATATGAAACAATGTATTTGTATTTATGTGCAGTCAAATCCGTCCACATTGTGTTTGTGTTGCCAAATTTGGCTTTTCAGGTATGTTTGAGAGAAAAAACTTAATTTTTTTCTAATTTAGTATTAACGCAGTTTGCAGTATTTTCGTAGGTAAGGGAAATTAGAGCGAACACCGATTTTTGTCGGGAAAGTTAAACGAATATCTTGTTTTAAAGGTTGATAAATAATATTACACAGTGTCTTGTTTATGTGTGACGTCTGCAGTCTCTGTAGCAGGGTGCAACCGGAGGTGAAAAATACCGGAGCCGGAGGTCAACGAAACTTGCCGGAGCCGGAGGTGAGGCGAAATTAGGTGGTAAACATAATGGTTAATTAGTTAATGTTAGCCAATATCTGTATATATGTTGGTAAGTTGTTTGGTTTTACGCTAATTTTCTGCGAAATTTCGCAAATTCTTTCCTGAAAATTGTAACAAAAGTGAAACAAAACGCGCTGAACAGATGAATTTTGCAAAATTATGCAAAATTTTACTACCGAAATTGCCGGAACCTCCGGCAAAAATTCTACCGGAGCCGGAGGCCGATTTTCTGTCGGAGCCGGAGCCGGAGGCAGACTCCGGTTCTACCCAGCTCTGTAGTATTACGTTTTGAAACCATAATTGGCTCGTGAGTATTATAATGTTAAGAAGTATATACTACTAAAGCTTTAATGTTGTTGTTTCGTTAATTGAAGATTGTTTTTAAGTGAATTTTTGTTCGGAACCATGTTACTTTTAGGTACGTGTGGTCTTCGCCGCATAACGATAACAGTGTATGCTTAATCTTTAGACTAATTTTTAGCTTGCTTTCTGTAAAAATTGCTTTTGGACATCGGTACGCTGAGACTTAGGCTTAGGAATATGCTTGCCAAATGTTCGCTCCTGAGAGTAACATTGTCCTTGTATTTTGTGTGATAAAAGTTGTGATTCCGCATAATGCGTTAATAAGATTTTATTTTTAAGATAATATGAATAAACAGCACTTAGCGTGTTTTAAGACCAATAGCTTATACGTCTGCAACACCGTAAGTATAAATAAAGTCAAATAGTCCAGAAGTCGTTGGTATGGCGACAGCCGATGATATGATGTCACGCTATCACTTTAGCTGCACTGCAAAAAAGTGAGTCAAATTGACTCTCTCTGAAATAGGCTTTTCCTGACTACACAAACTGAGTCAAAATTCGACCCCGCCAGATTCAAATTGAGTCGAATTTGACTCAAGCGGAGTCGAATT
Source organism: Enoplolaimus lenunculus (assembly GCA_030248215.1). Classification (NCBI taxonomy): domain Eukaryota; kingdom Metazoa; phylum Nematoda; class Enoplea; order Enoplida; family Thoracostomopsidae; genus Enoplolaimus; species Enoplolaimus lenunculus. Next base: position 37,521 of record JASANG010000151.1, read on the forward strand.
TTGAATCAGTTTGTGTATTCAGGGAAAGCCTGTTTCGGAGAGAGTCAATTGACTTAAACAAAGTCGAATTTTGAATCAGTTTGTGTATTCAGGGAAAGCCTATTTCGGAGAGAGTCAATTTGACTCACCATTTTTGGCAGTGTGCTGTTTGGAGAAATCGAGCTAGCATTTAATTGCAATTAGGACCATAAACATGGGTAAAACCAGTCTCGAACCAAGGATTTCTAGAACAGGAAGCTAAATTGACATGTGAGCAAAATATATACGTAATTAAGATTTGGAACATATTTTTGAGTGTTTTAACAAACATTTCAAAATTTTTCATTTCAATTTTGGCCAAGATTTTCGTCGCGTAAACCTGGTTGCCGATGATATGGTTATCGCTGCGGACAGGCGTTGCGTATAAGTATATCTATGGCCGAAATTTTTTCAAGGATGAATATTTACCCGGTGCAAACGGCGCATCGCGGAAAATCATGGCCATTTTGAAATCTGTTGCAAACACTAAATACATATGGTCATTAGGAAACTAAAAAACAGGTGTAAGAGTACGTTTAATGCATTATGACATTCATCAGTATTTCTAAACGAATAGCGAATGCACTTATAATTTTTGGTCCATGGAAAGATCAGGGGCGGAACGTTTTTCGGTGGAACTAGAAAAAAGTAAGTTTAAGCTTTAGACTAATTTTTTTGCTTGGCTTCGGCTTATACTTAGGAATAAACTCAGTCTTACACTTAGACTTACGCTTAGGCCTAGGTATATGCTTTAATACTGTTCCTTCACTGTTTTTTGAATTGACATAATTTTTAAATTTTGAATGATTTATATTATATACTTCAAATCGAACAATTGTTCTTCTCTATAAAATATGAAACACTTTACAAGTTATTTACAACTAACTGCAAAATTTTACAGTTTAATCTTTAATGTTCTTCCAAAAATATCACTGATTTTCAGAAGTGAACAATCATACAACTTAAACAATGTGGTGCGTGTATACCAGGGTGTAACCGGATATCCGTTTCCGGTTCGAGTTTCCGAGTTGATTATTACGCTGAGGCTGAATACGTTTATGCTAGTGTTATCCCGCTCAAAGTAACATTGGTCAAGGAAATACGCGCATAGATTTTTGTTGCAAACGGATATCCTGTTATGCTTAAACCCTAAGTGACCTCAAACGGACGCCTATGGTTTGAATATAATAAGTATGTAAATAACCATTCTAGAAACGAGCACCGACTTTGACGAGAAACGAATATCTGGTTACATCCTAATCCAAATAGTGTCAAAGTTGTCACACGCATTATAGTTTCTTGAAGGAACCATGTACGCAGTATCGAGGTTAAGAGTTTAATTTAACTACAAGTTTCACTATTCAAGTGACCGACACCATTTATATGAGATCCCAAACTCAAACATTTTAGCTGAACTCAGGCGATTTCTGTTATCACTACAGAAGACGTTTACTACCAGTCTTACTTCTAGTGCCGTGATTGTAAGCTAAGCATATACCTAAGCAAGCCAAAGCCTGTCACATGTGCAACTGCTATTCAAATGGAACCCTTCTCCACTTACAAAGCCTAAGCCCAAGCTTAAAATTAGTTTAAAGCTTAAACATACCTTGTAGCAGATCCGCGGAAAACTGTCCGTCCCTGGTCACGCCTATAAAGCTTATATAAATTTAGTCTAAAACTTAAGCCTATTTAAATTGCAATTCCACAAGAAATCGAAACTGCCTTAACAGCAACCTGGGCCACGTTGGCTATAAAACAATACTTTTTGGTACAATATTGCACATTTTGGCTTTCGCATAATTTAAAACGTAATTCAGAGTTAAATTTGAAGTTAAAATAATTGAAAAGTTAAGCAGTTTTCTGGCCCAGACGATCGTTGCATTATGAAGAAACCCGTTAAAGTTTCGTCAAACATTCCAACCGTCCGGTCTCCTTTGTCGGGTTTTTACTTCCCTGCAATCAATTTGCTGAGTAAACGTATATAAACGCATTTTTTATTAAAGTGGAAAGTACCAAATACGTTGAAAAATAACAATTTGCATTTCAAAATAGTTGTTCGAAAAAGTAATGGTCAAGACAAATACATATGATATACAAATAATAAGGGCTTGTTATATGCTTGTACCATTTTTCTGAGGATACATTGGACTCGCCCATGAAAGATCAGGGGCGGAGCGTTTTTCCGTCGGACAAGAATAGAATAAAGCTTAAGCCTCTGACAAATTTTTTGTATCGCTTAGGTTTGGGCTTAGGCTTAGGAATATACTCATTCTTACACTTAGGAATAAGCTTATAATACTGTTCCGCCCCTGTTATTGGCCCAGTGGACGCTACGCTCTATTGATATTAACTCAACCCAGTAAAAGGATATTCTGTTCAAATTCTAAAAACTACCGAACCAGCTGAAATACACTGATTTTGTTACTAAAAAGCTTTGAGTTTACGTGAACAAAGTTTACGACAGCATTATTTCAACTTTGCAATCGTACAAACGTTTATTATCAATGTTGAATAGATTTAGCCATAAACCCCTCCCTCTAAATAACAAAAGTGTAACTCTGTTAATAACTAAACTCGGTTTGAGGCAAACAAACGTATAAAACACCAAATTATTATATTTCAGTAATTGAAAATAGCTCTCCCCCACTGAACCAAAATCCTGGATATGCCGGCCCATGTAAAGTTCAGGGGCGGAACGTTTTTCCGTAGGACTGCAATAGAGTAAGCTAACAAGCTGTAGACTAATTTTTTGCTTGGTTTAGGCTTACCCTTAGGCTTAGAAATAAAGTCATTCTTACGCTTAGGCTTAGGTTTAGGCTTAGGAATATGCTTATAATACTGTTCCGCCCTTGTTCTTTACTTACATTGGCCAAAATGGCCCATGTTACTTTAACGGTGTCCAGGCTTCTGGTGGGTCAATAAAAAGTAGGTTTAGATTCTAGATTATATTTTTTGCTTAGGCTTTGGCTTAAGCTTAGGAACACATTTTTGCAACCCTTAGGCTTAGGCTTATGGTTGGGAATACGCGTAATCTACTGATATGCTCCTTAAAGTAAACATTGGCCGGAAAAAGTCATATTCTCTGCGATATGTTGTTTAACCAGATCGTCCAGCTTTACGAAGTTCGTTGAAAAATCGTGACAAAATAACACCGCCGTCTACAGTTGCGTCTTCCTCAACTTGTGTAAACAGTCCCACAATCAAATCGCATTGTTTTGTGTCAGAATGCCAATTAATTGCATTACAATCTTTACGGGTGACACAACGTTGACAGCATTCATTGTAGGTTTCGGTTGCACTTTGTTCGGCAACTGTTTGGCCTTCATCTGCGACGATATGTTTGTTAACAAATTGGCGGCAGGTTTCTTTGTTAGCTGTAAAAAAGGTGAATTTAATACAAAAAATTCAATTACTATCAGGAAGAGTGCATAAAATACAAGAGTGTGCAACTCTTTGGAGTCCGCATGGTACAAAAGGCCCATGTATAGAACAGGGGTGGAACAGTAGTATAAGCATATTCCTATGCGTAAGCCTAAGCCTAAGCGTACGGATGATCCTATTCCTAAGCCTAAGCCTAAAAGCTTAAGCCTAAGCAAAAAATTAGTCTAAAGCGTCTATAAGCTGACTCTATTATAGCCCCTCAGGAAACCGATCCGGCCCTGTTCTATACAATACATGGGTCGTACAAAATCTACCACCGGGTGTTGCGTTTTTTGCCGACCCTCCTCTGTTTAGAGAGGGTCGTTGTCACATACAATAACCGCAAATTAAACTATAAACGGATCAGTTTTGTTGCCGGATACATAGAGTGTCATGGTTCACACACAAGATGTACATACCCCTCCAAATAAAGGGGGGCGGGCCAAAAACGCAACGCGTGCCGGGACATTTTTTGCTACAGAGAATGTACCCAGTTGCATACTCTTGTTGAAGTTTGTATCATCCACTTTTGCTATCAGTAAATGGAAAATTTTCAATTGCTTTCCGAAATAAACGGTACAATGAACCCAGTTGCACACTCTTGTTATAAAGAGTGATCATCCACTCTTGGTATGATAAACTTAAAGAACAACATCTGTGCTCTGCTGTGTGATTCGAAGTAAAATACTATGCTGTAATGCTACTAAGTTTTGAACTTCAGGTTGCGTATAAATTTGCACAATCCTGAACACAGGTGATATTTTGATTGGCCCATGTATAGAACTGGTCCGAAACAGGAGTATAAGCGTATTCCTAAGCCTAAGCCTAAGCCTGTTAGCGTCAGGATGAGACTGTTCCTCAGCCTAAACCTAAGCCTAAACCTAAGCCTAAGCAAAAAAGTTCGTGTAAAGCTTAAACTGGCCCTATAGAACCCGCCGGAAAACGATCCGGCCCTCTTCCATGGGCCTTTTGATTTTTCTAAGCTTGCTTTCAACGTTCAAAAATGGGTAATAACTACTCTCCAAAAAAATTTACTTAAAATTAAGTAAAACTATTGCCAAATTAAGCACCAGTTTTACTTACTATGGTGCTTGGCAAAGTTTTACTTAATTTTTGAGTAATTAGGAATTTTTTAGTTCTACTTAATTTTTAAGTAAATGTGTACTTATTTTTGAAGCGATTGTGTAGCGAGCGGTTAGCAGAACTATACTTAATTTTTAAGTAGTTATATACTTAAAATTTTAAGGAAACAAATGCTTAATACTTTAAGAAGTGTAATACTTAAAATTATAGTTGTTCATTTTAGCAGCTCCGAAAACTATTTCCTTTATTTTATTTCAAATAAAAAGAAAACAAAAATGTAATACAACGTAACTGAAACTCAAAACACTAATACTCGCGCTCAGGCAACAATGCAAAATAATTAACAGTAAAAATGCGAAATTACATTTTCCGTTGCGGGTTGTCGTAGCAACATAAACATAAGTTGGGCGAAACGAAACTGATTGAAATACGCTCACAATGAATATTTAATTTGTTAGAATTATGAGCCTTCATTGTAAGCAACAGGGCACAACCGGAGGCCAACCTCCGGCTCCGGCCAAAAACCGGCCTCTTGGCCCCGGCTCCAGTGGAATTTTTGCCAGATGTTCCGGGGCAATTTTGGTAGTAAAATTTTGCATACTTTTGTAAAATTAATCTGTTTAGCGTGTTTCGAATTACTTTTGTCACATTTTTCAGTAAATAATTTCCGAAATTTTGCAGAAACTTAGCATAAAAATTAATTAATTAGCCATCCTTTTTACTACCTATTTTCGCTTCACCTCCGGCGCCGGCAACTTTCGTTGACGCCCGGTTCCGGTATTATTCACGTCCAGTTGTAGCCTGTTAACCAAAGATTTGATTTGGTCAACTATATAAAGCTTACATCTGCGGTGTAACAATTTGGCTCCAGAAATTTGCCAAGAGCAAGTTATCTCTTTCAAGCTTAGAGATAGGTACAATATAAGCAAATTAAAATAATGCGAACAGGACCAGAGACTTGCTGCATACACGATTTCGAACAGGTATAGCTTTTGGCTAATGGATTCCAATTCAAAAATGTTTCCCGCTTTCTTTACTCTCACTTGCAATCACGTTCAGTTAAATGCAACCATATATTTAGACATGTGCCACCTGGTTAAATTTAGGGACCAAATAGCAAAACATTTTCACCAACTCCGGGCAAACAATACTATCTTTTTAGGCTGAGTTACCTATCATGCCCAACTCTCACTTCTGCTCAAATTGATATTTTTAAAAATAGTTTTTTCGCAAGCCACGTTCAACGGATCAGGCCCCCACCTACCGAGAAATTTTGGATCCGCAATCGTTTGCTAAACTTTTCACCTCATTTATCTAATGACTGCTCTTTTATTTGCGCGGGTTTCCGATACCTACTGACAACTCTGATGCTCAATATTCAAACACTGCTTAAATTAAAATTACATATAATTTTTAAGTAAAATGATTGCTTAAAAACGAACAACATTAATTTTACTTAATTATACAATATCAGTAAACATGTACTTAACATTCAGTAAAATAAGGCGTAAAACTAAATCAGCAGAATAATGCTAAGTCATTTTCAGTAAAATGTTTTTGCAGAGTATACAGCGTACTTACTGTGTAGGGTGAACTGCATTTCACCGGTTTACCTGAATTAGTCCGATGCCCGCTATAAGCTGCCGCGTGACCTGAAGCAACGTCAGCAAGTGACAAAATGCCAACGAATCCAAGTACAATAGATACACGCATATTTATACCGCGTTATTATTTGCTATTAAAACAAATTTCTACAATATTAACCCTTTCTAACATGAATATTTTCTATTTCCCCTGAGACCTACTTTTATGCTAGGATTCGAACTCCAGTGACTGGAGTGCGAGGCGTATACCATCACCACTCAGCTATAGGAGCTTGACGCTCGAGACCGCGGTGACTTTCACGTCTTGTGGTGATTTAGTACTATGTATACGTGTTGCAATTGTTAAACACGGTGCGATATATATTATTTACCGTATATGCACTGCGCTGAGTTGCTTATAGGCAACTCAATGTGAGAAGGGGTTAATGCAATTCTAGGTATTACATAATTCACGATGATGAACCATGTGGTGTATAACCCCGGAAACTATAATCGAGGATATGAAGTAGGTCACGACTTTAGATTCATTTCAAATAAAATAAGGTCGATTTTTTATATATACCAAGCTTATGAACTCAATCCATTGTTATGCGACATTGCCTTATACACTAGCGACGAAAACCATTTTAAAAAACTGTACGTACACTACAAAAATGGGGAGTCAAATTGACTCTCTCGGAAATAGGCTTTTCCTGACTGCACAATCTGAGTCATATTCGACGTCACCACAGTCAAATTCGATTCACTATGTCGCACTTTTGACTCTCGCGGAGTCGAACTTGACTCAGTTTGTGTAGTCACGAAAAGCCTATTTCCGAGAGAGTCATTTTGACTCACCATTTTTTACAGTGTATTGTCTGTAAACACTGAGTTGAAACTGTTTCACCGTTCAAATAAAAAGTTGAGTTGTAGCATTTTTTACAATCCCAACTGCAGTTGAAAATTTAAAATGTTTTTTAACAAATTCCTGTCAACGGAATTCAAAGGCTGAAAGTGGTATTCAAAGTACATTAAGTGAACTGTAAACAATTTGCAATTTTGAGTTGTAGTGTAATTAGAATTTTTTCAAAGCTTTAGAGGTGCAAAAAACGATGTTTTTTGAATTTTATAATTATCTCTTTTCCACATAGAGTCTACTAGAAATCAGGGTGCAACCGGAGGTGAAAACTACCGAAGCCTGAGCCGGATGTAAACAAAGCTTGCCGGAGCCAAAGGGGAAGCCGGAATTAAAGTGCGATTAGGTAGCTAAAATAATAAAATGCTGTTTAATATGTGTCTTTAAACTGTCCGATTTATACGCTTAGGTTTTTACGAATTCTCGCCAATTTTTTCCTAAAATTGTGCTAAAAGTTAAAACGCGCCAAACAGGTAAATTTTGTAAAACTATGCAAAATTTCAGTACCGAAGCAAACGTCCGGATATATATATATATATATATATATATATATATATATATATATATATATATATATATATATATATATATATATCTATATATATTATATATATTATATATATCCGGTACTGTACTTATCCGTTAAATTAAACGTTTATTTCTCTAGTGTCAGCAGCTTGAGCGATAATACAAGGTTATACTTAGGAATGTGTGTCATTTATATATGCGCTACAATTAGAGTTAATTGACATTTATGTATTCTAATTAGGGTTTAGGGACTCTATCCGCTTAGGGACTCTTATTAGGGATACGGACTCCTATTGATTCGAACTCAAAATGGAACCCCCTCTTATTCGGGTCAATACAGTACTGTTTTTAAATCTCTATATTATTATTATTATTATTAATATTATAATTATTATTATTATTATTGTTATATATTATTGGAAAAACAAACCCAATTATTTCAATGTCACAAAAATTTCAAATGTTCTTTTAGTTCTATTGTTTCTAAAAAGAACGATTTGTCAACAAAAACCGATTTAACTCAATTACCTTAAGTCAACAAACAAAAAACTAACACAAACAATCCATCGCAAACTGTGCTCTGACTAAATATGGTAGTGAACCGCAGGTCCAGGATATTCAAAAGGGGGGTGAATTGACGAACGAACCAAAAAGCAATTATGATTTGGCCGAATGTCCTACTTTTCTCCCAGTCGCAAACTTGTTAGTCCCGTATGCATTGTTCACTGATGCTTAATGTTTGCAATGCCCTGTAAACTTTCATACCTATTGCCGAAGCCAGACACTCGCTACGTGTGGGATGGCTGCGGATATGCATCCACGATGAGACACCGTAGATATGCTGTTAACCGTTCGCTCCAAAAATTAAAGTTAAAGAAAAAAACTGCTACAACTTTTCCGCTAAAATTTTTATTCTGTTCCAGAACAGTTTGGAACAGTCTCACGAACGAAACGAGCGTACAGTTTGGCTAATTTTAGCGTTGAAACCCTTTGAAATTCGTAAATTTTTACAAAAAATTTGGGTCTTAAAATACGAAGTAGGCTCCAAACCCGTTCTTTGAATCCGCTACTGGTAGCGTGCTCTTTAAAGAGTTTAGCTGATTATAGTTGTCATAATAAACATAGTGGTGCCGTGATGTACAAGCTTAATATATACTTCGTTCGTTACTAAGAGGCATAATGTTATAGAGTCATGCATCATGCAGCAACCAACGAACTAAACATTGTATATACATAACTTTATGTGGTCGGAATCAGAATGTATACACTGCAAAAAATGGTGAGTCAAATTGACTCTCTCCGAAACAGGCTTTTCAGGACTGCATAAACTGAGTCAAATTCGACTCCACCAGAGTCAAATTGGACTCACTGAGCGACTCGGTTGAATCGAATTTGACTCTGGCGGAGTCGAATTTGACTCAGTATATGTAGTCCGGAAAAGCCTATTTCGGAGAGAGTCTATTTTGACTCACCAATTTATTGCGGTGTAGTATAGCATGCGTCATGCCATTTACGAGAGAGAACAAAGAATTAAATAACCTCTTCAAGCATCATGAAGCATTTATTTTACCTTCTTTTCCCGACCAAGCCAAGAAATATTTTGGGAAAATTTGGAAATAAAATTTTGTGCAACTCTGTGAATCAAATGAAGCCGACATTGCTTGGGCTTATTACTTAGTCAGCAGACACATACCCGACCTATCCTTACTTGTCGTTTAGTGTATTAGTTTAACAGGGAATAGATGAATTCGAGTAGATGGATGAAAGTTTTAGAAACGTTCCCCAATTGCGATACCAATCCTTTTCGCATATAACCAATACTGATCAGAAGGACATGCTATTTTTTAGGCTTAGAATTTTAGACCGTATTTTTGCTTAAACTAACGCTATGAGTTTAGGTTTGTCACTTCTTTCAATGCTTACGCTTTGAAACTTTCAGTAGAGGAAGTGTCATTTAGTTCATCAAAAAATAAATTTCAATTTTTGGAACTGCCATTTTCGTGTCTGATTTTTAGCTGGGGCGTATACAAGGCGTGATATTGCAGATATATTCTCGCAGAATGATTCCTAAAACGCTTTTGGAGGGCGTTGAATGCAGGGTATTCAAAATCTTCTATCGCTGTGCTATGATCATTCGCATTAACTTCTAGACATGATTATCACATTACTAATTCTAAATCCTCGTTTAGGCTCTTGGCTATTAAAAAAGGCTATTTTTGCAAGGTCATTAAAATAATCAAATATTCATTGTTCCTTGGTATATGAATATCCACTATAGCTTCACTCACAATGACTTGAAATCAAGGAAATTGTTTCTATCGAAGCACAGTGACAATGATGCCCATGTAGCGTTTTGAAATTTTTTTAAGTTTCTTTATTCTGGTATCAACATTGATCTGCTTAGTTGTTGTGGTAAAATGGTTTCAGTATTTAGATGAAAATGTTGTGTTTAAGACCAGTCTAATGGAATAATTTCTTGCCTCCAAGCAATAATGTCTCACCGAAATCATCGTTAACTGCGGACCAAATCATCCTTGAGCCAATATTTTCTGTGAATTCCGTATCTTTTAATTATAGTTTTCCATTCGATTACAGCTCTTTTACCTCAAATGCATTGTTTCCAATATAATTCGACATTTCTTGTTGTTATTTTGGCGTGAAACATACGAAGCCATCAAAATTAAACTTTTGCCAAGTCAATTTCATTTATAGTACCTACTAGGGCCGGTGTTGCATGAAAAAATGGCCCCAAAATATGACCACCAGGGCGTAACAGTAAGCCTAAGCTTAAGCATTGCAAAAAATGTAATCTAGAATCTAAACGTACTCCTTTATAGCCGTTATCCCCCCCAGCCCGCGTTTGCCCAACAGTGGTCGGATTTTAAAAAATTTTATATATTTCAGCTTCTCATGACCTCCCCTAATCATCGGCACGCTAAAATTCGAATTTTTGAAAAATTCGAATTTTTAATTTCCTAAGGCCCCCCTCTCAAACGGGAAAATTGTTTTGTCAAAAAGTTTTAAAATTTTTTGCATCATTCGACGCAGTTTCGAGCGCTGAGCCAAATGATGTTAATTTCCTCGCGATATCCCTCACGGTTTGCGAGTTAGGTTCAAAAACTTTTATATGCGTAATACGCGCTATTTTGCCGGTTTCTAATATTGCAAAGTATGTACTACACTGCAGTAAACAAACACGTATATACGTTGTGTACATTATACACACGTCATGTGCAACAAGTCTAATACATAATATATATAGTGTTTAATTAATTGGCTGGGACCTCACCAACTCAAAAATAGAATTTTTCAAAATTCAAATTTCGGCATGAAAAGATCAGCGGAGGTCATGAGAAGCCGAAATATATAAAAATTTTCGAAATTGAACCATTTTTTGGGCAAACGCGGGCTGGGGGGGATAACTAAAGACTCAAAGTAACATGGGCCCATTGTCATATACGCAAAGACATAAAACTTGACAAGTATAAC
>JASANG010001750.1:0-48450 GCA_030248215.1 Enoplolaimus lenunculus
ATTTAAACACAAGAAGCTAAACAACGATGACGATGTTCTAACCTTTGGAAGCTCGAGTTTATTGTAGTATTCTAAATTTGAAACACCAGTCCAGTTTTCTTCAATCAATGAACCGCACAATTGACTGATCAAAGTAATCTGATGCTGTTCAGTAGTGCCTTGCATAATTGGAGATCGCGTCCACATTTCAGCCATGATACATCCGGCACCCCACATATCAATCGGAGGACCGTATTCCCGTTGTCCTAGCAACAGCTCTGGTGGCCGATACCAAAGTGTCACCACGCGATTGGTGTATTTGTGTTGTTGATTCCAAAACAAATTAAGCAACTCATGCCAATCATGACCCATGTAAGCAATAGGTGGTTGTGTTTTAAGCATTAGCATAAACCTAAGTTTACTCCTAAAGCATAAATTTAGCCGTACCAGTCTCTATGTTCTCCTGTCTGCAACAAGACAGTCCACTAAACTTCATTTGGGCCCAATAACTATGAAAGTTCCTCCAGTATTCCATTTTGATCCTTACTAATCAAATTGCTTTGCATAAAAATTATGTGCATTGTGTAACACAAAAATTTACTTGGCGTGTTTTAACCTTATATATCGATATGTTGCCGCGGTCCATGTGGACGAATATTAAAATCAATTCCATATATTGCACAATTTGCTTTCACACACCAAATCAACTGTCATAATAGTGAAGTTGCATTGTACGTATACATAATGGTCGCGCTCATGTGTCGTCAACCAGAGACACTAAGCTTCTTTACAATGTAACAACCTAAATAATTTACCGGTTGTCGAATACTGAGTAACGGCCGAGCGAGACCAAAATCAGCCAATTTGAGCACGCCATCTTTGGTAATTAAAACATTTGCTGCTTTCATATCGCGATGCAAAATTCGACACTGATGAATGTAGAAGAGACCATTGATTAATTGCTGCATTACCTGAAAAACAAATGATTAACCGAATGCACAATATCAACAATTTTCTAAACTATTTAAAATAGACAACATTCTATTTGTCAACGAGAGTAATCGAAGAATTGCGACAAAACTAAAACTAAATTTTGATGAAATGGAAAGTGCAAAATCTTCACAGCATGTGCCGTCCCAAGAAGCAGCATAGCTAAATTTTTAGCTCAAAAATTGAGTGATATCAACATGAACCTCATATGTAAGATTCACCAGCCCCCGAAAACATTCTGGGACCGCCCGTGCATGACAACTCTGCTAACAAAGCAAACTCTGTCAAGTTAGCACTATGAATACGTTTGACAATAAATGTCATAAAAATTATACAGGTTTAAAAACGTTGCTCAAGAATATTCTTTGCAACTGCACAAAAAGCAATATCGAAAAAGATGTGTACGGCACCTTTTACCTTTTTAATCTCGCCCAGGGAAAACTTGACTTGTGTATTTGTTAGTAGCCCTGCCAGATCGTGTTCACAGAACTCAAATACTAGATAGAATGTGCTTTTCCCACGATTATACGCAGTAGCTAAAAATATAAAGATATATGAATAATTTTATGCCATTGAGTACTAAATGTAGAACTTAATACCAGCTGGGCCAAACAGTCTTATTCCTAGGAAAAGTATCCACCAATAAGTGGCGAAGTAGGTTAAAACACAATGAACGCACGAACATTCTTTCCTCTCAATTATGGTTCCTTGCAATTACAACAAATAAGCATACACTTTTGATACCATTAATGTGTTAATTACTGTGGCAGGCTTTATAGCAGACTTCACTAGAAGAAAAACAACAACATTTATGCAAGCGAAACCTTTTGAGCGACAAATTTCAACCAAATCCACGATGTTTTCATTTTTCATACTTTGCAACAGTTTGATTTCTCGAAGTGCCGTAATTGGAAACTAAAAACTTATACCAATTTATATTAACGCAGAAAACAGAACAAAACATTGCATATATGTAAACTCGGTGAACGTCACAACGCCACCAATACCACTAGACCAGTACCTGAATAAATTGAGACTAATTAATCGTATTATATATACGTTCCAAGTCAAGTGATCAAAATATATACGTTTGAATCGTTCAGAAACCTTACGTAACTTTGCAAAAACGACACAAAGAAAACAACGTTTTAATTCCTGTCAAGTTCATACGACCTGGAACTGATTTATGCATGCATATAATCTTAACTTAAACCTTTAACAGCCAGGAAAAAATTGCAATTTACCCCTTCCTTTTCATTTTCCATCAGTATCTTTTTCAAAGCAACAATTTCCGATGTTTCTTTGTTTCTTGCCTTAAATACTTCGCTGAAACAAAACGCATATATACGAAAACTATGTATCAAGCAAGATGCAACCGAAATCCCGAGATTCCGGCTTTGTACTGCGATCTACGGTGTTACTGTAGGTGGCTGTGCCACTCTTAAATATATTTCAATCTAAAAACTAAAACAAATCTAAAACCAAATCCTAATCCACACCTTAAGGGAGTCCCCGGCTCCGCCTGGTCTCTCTTAGAACCTAAGTTAGGCATAGGCGTTACTACACGGCGTAGAAATTGTATAGTTGATGTATGGCGGATGCGTCCGTAAGATAATAGACTCAGGGGCCCTGCGTGGCCATTTAATATATATTTTTGTCAGGCTTAATGCGCGGAATATCATAGCTAGGAATGGGAGGGGACATGTTATGTTGTTGTTGTTGTTGTCGTTGTTTAAAGTACCTGGTTTTGGTGAGTGCCCGAGACTTCCAAAGCCACCCAAAATATGCAAATCAAACAAATATGGGGGCTGGGGTGGCCAGCCTCCACATTCATTCTGAACTTTGATTTTCTAGAATGTGCGGCGTAATTTTTGGTGTTTTTCTAGCAACTTAATTCGCGGATTCAGTGTATTTTGCATTTGTTTGATTGGCTTGGCGGACTTCGGGAGACTTAGGCGATAGGGTTCAATTGGAATAGAGTCACAATAGCTCCATGTGAGCCAACGGTTCACCAGCGATACAGGGAATTCAGCAACTGGAGCGCATAGCGCGAGGCCTACGGGCAGTACCAGGGGAAAACCGGGGTAATCGGGGTATGTGTTAAGGGGATTCTTGGGGTTATATTTGGAGTTGTCTGGGGTTTGTACCTTCTAGCGGGGCTAGTTTCGGCTGTTACAGGGGATCTTGGAGATTTTGGCAGACGTCAAAAGTTGGTGATAGGTTTTGTGCCTTTCGAATCAATATATGGTGAGGTACGAAACTTAACACATTTTTCGCATTTTATTTGTCTTACATTTGCGCCAATTTTGAGATCCCCAATTGCAGAAGTTCGATTGTGTGAAAACCTATCGCTAACTGTGACAGATGCAATAGGCATTTGACACTAGGAACCCATAATTTAAACACAAGAAGCTAAACGACGATGACGATGTTCTAACCTTTGGAAGCTCGAGCTTATTGTAGTATTCTAAATTTGAAACACCAGTCCAGTTTTCTTCAATCAATGAACCGCACAATTGACTGATCAAAGTAATCTGATGCTGTTCAGTAGTGCCTTGCATAATTGGAGATCGCGTCCACATTTCAGCCATGATACATCCGGCACCCCACATATCAATCGGAGGACCGTATTCCCGTTGTCCTAGCAACAGCTCTGGTGGCCGATACCAAAGTGTCACCACGCGATTGGTGTATTTGTGTTGTTGATTCCAAAACAAATTAAGCAACTCATGCCAATCATGGCCCATGTAAGCAATAGGTGGTTGTGTTTTAAGCAATAGCCTAAACCTAAGTTAACTCCTAAAGCATAAGCCTATTTGTAAGTTTACTCCTAAAGCATAAATTTAGACGTACCAGTCTCTGTTATGCTGTCTGCAACAAGACAGTCCACAAAACTTCATTTGGGCCCAATAACTATGAAAGTTCCTCCAGTATTCCATTTTGATCCTTACTAATCAAATTGCTTTGCATAAAGTTATGTGCATTGTGTAACACAAAAATTAACTTGGCATGTTTTAACCTTATATATCGATATGTTGCCGCGGTATATTTGCACGAATATTAAAATCAATTCCATATCTTGCACAATTTGCTTTCAAACACCAAATCAACTGTCATAATAGTGAAGTTGCATTGTACGTATATATAATGATCGCGCTCACGTGTCGTCAACCAGAGCACTAAGCTTCTTTACAATGCAACAACCTAAATAATTTACCGGTTGTCGAATACTGAGTAACGGCCGAGCGAGACCAAAATCAGCCAATTTGAGCACGCCATCTTTGGTAATTAAAACATTTGCTGCTTTCATATCGCGATGCAAAATTCGACACTGATGAATGTAGAAGAGACCATTGATTAATTGCTGCATTACCTGAAAAACAAACGATTAACCGAATGCACAATATCAACAATTTTCTGAACTATTTAAAATAGACAAAGTTCTATTTGTCAATGAGAGTAATCCAAGAATTGCGACAAAACTAAAACTAAATTTTGATGAAATAAAAAGTGCAAAATCTTCACATCATGTGCCGTCCCAAGAAGCAGCATAGCTAAATTTTTAGCTCAAAAATTGAGTGATATCAACATGAACCTCACATGTAAGATGCACCAGCCCCCGAAAAAATTCTGGGACCGCCCGTGCATTATAACTCTGCTAACGAAGCAAACTCTGTCAAGTAAGGACTATGAATACGTTTGACAATTGTCATAAAAATTATACAGGTTTAAAAACGTTGCTCAAGAATATTCTTTGCAACTGCACAAAAAGCAATATCGAAAAAGATGTGTACGGCACCTTTTACCTTTTTAATCTCGCCCAGGGAAAACTTGACTTGTGTATTTGTTAGTAGCCCTGCCAGATCATGTTCACAGAACTCAAATACTAGATAGAATGTGCTTTTTCCACGATTATAGGCAGTAGCTAAAAATATAAAGATATATGATTAATTTTATGCCATTGAGTACTAAATGTAGAACTTAACACCAGCTGGGCCAAACAGTCTTATTCCTAGGAAAAGTATCCACCAATAAGTGGCGAAGTAGGTTAAAACATAATGAACGCAGGAACATTTTTTCCTCTCAATTATGGTTCCTTGCAATTACAAAAAATAAGCATACACTTTTGATATCATTAATGTGTTAATTACTGTGGCAGGCTTTATAGCAGACTTCACTAGAAGAAAAACAACAACATTTATGCAAGCGAAACCTTTTGAGCGACAAATTTCAACCAAATCCACAATGTTTTCATTTTTCATACTTTGCAACAGTTTGATTTCTCGAAGTGCCGTAATTGGAAACTAAAAACTTAGACCCATATATTAACGCAGAAAACAGAACAAAACATTGCATATATGTAAACTCGGTCAACGCCACAACGCCACCAATACCACTAGACCAGTACCTGAATAAATTGAGACTAATTAGTCGTATTATATATACGTTCCAAGTCAAGTGATCAAAATATATACGTTTGAATCGTTCAGAAACCTTAAGTAACTTTGCAAAAACGGCACAAAGAAAACAACGTTTTAATTCCTGTCAAGTTCATACGACCTGAAACTGATTTATGCATGTATATAATCTTAACTTAAATCTTTAACAGCCAGGAAAAAATTGCAATTTACCCCTTCCTTTTCATTTTCCATCAGTATCTTTTTCAAAGCAACAATTTCCGATGTTTCTTTGTTTCTTGCCTTGAATACTTCGCTGAAACAAAACGCATATATACGAAAAGTATGTATCAAGCAAGATGCAACCGAAATGCCGAGATTACGGCTTTGTACTGCGATCTACGGCGTTACTGTAGGTGGCTGTGCCACTCTTAAATATATTTCAATCTAAAAACTAAAACAAATCTAAAACCAAATCCTAATCCACACCTTAAGGGAGTCCCCGGCTCCGCCTGGTCTCTCTTAGAACCTAAGTTAGGCATAGGCGTTACTAAACGGCGTAGAAATTGTATAGTTGATGTATGGCGGATGCGTCCGTAAGATAATAGACTCAGGGGCCCTGCGTGGCCATTTAATATATATTTTTGTCAGGCTTAATGCGCGGAATATCATAGCTAGGAATGGGAGGGGACATGTTATATTGTTGTTGTTTTTGTTGTTGTTGTTTAAAGTACCTGGTTTTGGTGAGTGCCCGAGACTTCCAAAGTCACCCAAAATATGCAAATCAAACAAACATGGGGCTGGGGTGGCCAGCCTCCACATTCATTGTGAACTTTGATTTTCTAGAATGTGCGGCGTAATTTTTGGTGTTTTTCTAGCAACTTAATTCGCGGATTCAGTGTATTTTGCATTTGTTTGATTGGCTTGGATGACTTCGGGAGACTTAGGCGATAGGGTTCAATTGAAATAGAGTCACAATAGCTCCATGTGAGCCTACGGTTCACCAGCGATACAGGGAATTCAGCAACTGGAGCGCATAGCGCGAGGCCTACGGGCAGTACCAGGGGAAAACCGGGGTAATCGGGGTATGTGTTAAGGGGATTCTTGGGGTTATATTTGGAGTTGTCTGGGGTTTGTCGCTTCTAGCGGGGCTAGTTTCGGCTGTTTCTGGGGATCTTGGAGATTTTGTACGGTTATTTGGGATAGGTTTACAGAGAATCTGGAGTGTGTCACGTTACAGTTTGCATTTGGTTTTGTATGGTGTGAGCAAGTGACGATAGTGAAATAACAGGGTTAAGATATAGTACTAGACGTGCGGAAAGCACCTAAACAAAGGAACTTTCGGCACAACTAGCGTGAATAAGTCGGTAATCTAAGTAATTACTTGTGCCTTACTTGTATAAGCTTTAATACGATGTTGGGGGGGATAAAAGGGGAAACACTACTGCATTATTGAACAAGAGCGAATTAGCGTCATTGGAATACGGACCTAAGCGAGGAGTTTGTGGTTTCCTTGGGCATCCGAAATCACTAACTATTTACAGTTATTTATCACTAAATATTTGTATTGTGTACATAAATAATCGATTTTGTACCATGGCGCCGCATTCTCATTTCTAATAGCACAATGGTCAGTAAGCACTAATACAGAAAGTACACAACTATCATAGATGTATGTAAAAACTTACCCAAATGTACCTTGACCAATTTTCGAAATTTTCTCATATCTGTTAACATCAGCGACCATCGGAAAATCAAATTCCTCGACGTACTTTAAAACGGCATGCGAAACCATAACGACACAAACTTTACCGTTAGCGAGGTCAACTACTAATTATATCTTTTACAGCTTTTGCACAATGATCGTTGTCATTATATCCTCAGAACTAAACAAATTTCTACAGAAGTATAATCCGGACCCTAGTCAATTTCGCTCAAGAAACTAATTTCGGTTCCAACTCATTATAGTGTAGAGTAAAGTAATGCAAACTGAGCATAATTAATATCGCCCTGTCTTACTTTTCCTGACTAACAAATTATTCACAACGACAAATAATACGAAAGTCGCTGTCACTAGCTATGTATTAACATAAGTGTTTACACAGGCAGCACAACATTTGACTTTGAGAAGCGATATCAAGATTCTTCTTGGTTTTTCTCCCTCTGAACTCGATCCAATTTACATCAGTGAATGTATAATGTTGTTCTATAAATTAATTTCTTCCTATCGCAATTGAATACTGGACAATTTTGAATAAACGAATTTCAAAGTACAAAGTCTAAAAATTATTATTGCAGCAACAACAGCCATACTTATATCAAATTTTCTACATAGCTCTATAGTTTTAAACAAAGTTGCGTTTGTGGTTTTGTTTTATGCTGCTGCTACTAGCGATGGTGATATTTCAAAAAAACACAAAAGTTCCACACCATGTAAAAAAGAGACAGTGCATGAAGACGTTTTGAAGTGAGTCTGCTCAGCATAAAACTCCTGGTTCGGTTGCAAAAAACATGACTTTCTAAAGCCAAGTGTTAATTTTAAGTGAAGGTTTTGGCTAAGTTTTATAGAAGCTATGACTAAAAGTCGGATGTTTTTGTTTCTGTTTCCCAACTTTTCCAACGTGATCTCTATAAAAGTCCGAAATCAACTTAAAAGGTAGGTTAACATAAATGTTTCTATAAACACAGCAAATAGCTGTTAAAAACATACAGCTGTCTTTTGTTACCATCATATCCACGAATTTTTGTAACTATTAATATTCGATATGTTTTGTGCGAATGAATATTTGCACATACAAAATATCTAAACTTGAACACTCACTGACAACAACGACCAGACAACAGTCATTTCTGTTTGCCAATGTTACAAACATTTAATTTAAACTCGAATGAAATCTTAGCATAGGGCTAAGAGTTGACAACGAGCCTCACAATCAGAACGCACCGTATAACTTATAAAATATATACTAAACTTAACAACACAAGAATTACTATCGTACATGGTGCAATCGGAGGTGAAAAATACCGGAGCCGGAGGTCAACAAAACTTGGCGAAGTCGGAACCGGAGCCGGAATCGAAGGAGAGAGGCGATAGATAGTAAAAACGATGTTTAATTAGTTAATTTTAACCAATGACTACAATATATTGTTATGTTGTTTGGTTTTATGACGCGCTAAACAGATAAATTTCGCAAAATTATGCAAAATTTTACTACCGAAATTGCCTGCAAAATTCTGCCGGATGCGGAGCTGGAGCCGAAGGCCGATTTTCTGCCGGAGCCGGAGACGGAGGCTGACCTCAGGTTACACCCTGCTAGCGTACAAGCGAGCGCTGATAAACACATCAAACGTCTAGAACGCCGATATAGTCCTCAACAGAAATCATCAATGAAAGTTTAAAAGCGTGGAAAAAATATCAATTAACCCTCAACGGCCCGGCAAAATTTTCACCTTAATCAGCCCAACGGTCTACATATGTAGACAACACAACTAGCGTTAGTTTTGGCTTATCTCAGGGTGCTCTCCTCCTTTAACTGGCTTGAGACAGTCAGAACTAGTGTTCTGGCGGAGTTCCACCCGCTCCCCGTCCAGCCTCCCACTGCGGGCGCGTTGTCCAGTTAAGCACAGTCGTTGCACGTTATGGTGCGATTCATGTGGTCCTTGTACACTTGTTTTCCACATGACGAACAGCTCAATCTCGTAGATTTGCGACAACTTGTGACCTGACATTTGGTCGGTTTACCAGATGTAGAAGGTTCGTTTCGCTTTTGAGGCAGCCCGTAAGCCATAAATGAATCCTTTGATTTTGCGTAAATTTTTTCACTACTGTAACGTTTGGTCATATTGTCTTGCGCTAGTTGTTCGGCTACTTTTTTCATGAAAACAAGTCTACATATGTAGACTGTCGGGCCATTGAGGGTTAATCAAGGAGCCGTTAAAAATATCGCAAATACCATATAATACATCATATGCAGCAGTAATCCGACTAAAGAGGAGTCCCTAAAACCTAATTAGAGCCCATAAATGTCAATTATCCCTAATTGTAGCGCATAAATGACTCCGGGGCCAAATAATTTGAGTTCAAAACTTTAAAGCGTACTTAAGTTTTGAAAGTACAGTCCTAAGATATAACCTTGCATTACCGCTCAAATACAAGACAAAAACGTTTAATTCAACGGAAAGTTGCAGTACTGGATATATATCAGTAACGAAGGATGGCGGACCGTGGGCTAAAAATAAATTACAGTCTGTGACCGGATAACAAGAAGGGTACCTTTGGAGACGCCAAATAAGTATCACCCCCCTCTTATTCGGGTCATTACAGTATATACCTCTGTGAGGCGCAAACGGTGAAAACTGACACTACATAGTGACGTGTAGAAGTTTGCAATTGAAAGCTATTCTTAACATTCGTTCCTTAACATTTTTCACATCATTTTACTGTTAAACACTGCCGATTGTGATTATTTCGCACAATTTGCATGAAGTATGGTACACGAAACGCTCACAAATGCTTTTGGCAAAACTTGCTAATTTTTCATAAAATGTTTTTGTTCAGGATTTAATTTGATTGTACACTGTAAAAAATGGGGAGTGAGTCAAATTGACCCTCTCGGAAACAGGCTTTTCCTGACTACACAAACAAACCCCAACTGTAAATGAATGACTCTGGAGGAGTCAAATTTGACCAGCTGTGTAGCAAAATCCGATAGAGTCAATTTGACTCTCCATTTTTTACGGTGTATAGACACAAATTCAACTGCATATCTTCATTTGAATTGAACTGTTTGCATTATTAGGGAGGACTTTCCTGCAATCACTTGCTTGACTAGTCAAGTTCCAAAACGTCGTCCTGTGTTGTAGAGATTTGCACTACACATACATATTAAGCATAATGAGCGTTTGAGCACTGTCCTTCCATTACGATACAGAGCATTAGCCAAGTTTAATAACGTCGGCAACATTGAACTACATAGCTACTGCGGCGCGGAGTTAAAATAAGCAATTTTGGTGTGAAAGCATAGCGTTTTTTACAATTGGCGCAATATATTCTGGTTTTACACACTCTGTCATGCTAAGATATAAACATCCCAGGGGTCAACTATAGATCATTACTTAATCAGTCTTACAGCTCATTGGGGAGTTGTAAGTTGCGGCACCTTAGTATTTCACAGAATAACACTAAAGGTTACTTTAGGGATTTGAAACTGGTTGTAAATGCCGTAGCAACCCTTAATGGAAAAAATCGCTAAAAACACTTTTTGCAGGAACCAATGCATCATATAATGATTGCACTGCACATAGCAGCGGTTTCAACAATTGCGTTTGCTTTGGAGGTACAAACCCGTTTATTCTTTTTTTCTGTTTTGCTCAATAGTGTTTTCCACTACATTGTTTTTTCACATATTTAGTGTCAGTTGAACTGTTTCTTGTTCAATGCATTTTTATCTTTAATGATAATGGGTTCAATCCTACATCCTACACTGCAGCGTTTATAGGCCCGTGACTTGCCAAAAGACATCTGATATATGAATTTTACGAACGATATAATTTGTTGCGCCCATGTATACAACAGAGCCTGATCGCTTTCCGGTTGGGCTGTAACAGAGTCAGTTTAAGCTTTTAACTTACTTTTTTTCTTAGACTTAGGCTTAGGTTTAGGCTTAGGCATAGGAATTGGCTCATCCTTATGCATAGGTTTAGGCTTAGGAATATGCTTATACTGCTGCTCCGGCACTGTTCTATACATGGGCCATTTGTTGTAATTTACTAGGAAAAACTCGGTTTACGGATGTAGATTTTCCATACAACAACTGGCTTCAAACATGAATAATCAGTCCGTCTAAGCATTGGACCACACCTTTCTTTAATAAATACCGCATGCGTATGTCAGGTTAATAATTAAAAGTTTATGCCCTGGCTATGTGTTCAATTGAATTTGTGTTTTACTGCATATGTAGGTTGAAATATGTTAATATTCATTAATTGTATACTGGCTTCATTGATCGCAAATGGCATTCAAGGCGATAGCCAGGCTCCAAAAATATTAACAAATCAAACGCCTGTGACGACCATTGTTCCGTTGAAGAATGGTATGGTTTACATTCAGTTGGAAATCTATCGTTAAAACGGCCCATGTATAGAACAGGACCGGAACCGTAGTATATATAAGCATATTCCTATGCCTAAGCTTAAGCCTAATCGTATGATAAGCCTATTCCTAAGCCTAAGCCAAACAAAAAAAATTTGTCTAAAGTTTAAACTGATTCTGTTATAGCCCCTCCGGAAAACGATCCGGACCTGTTCTATACATGGGCCGTTAAAACTGTAGCCGTATTTATCCCAAATATTCCTTTGCGGCAAAAATTGGGAGTGGCCAACATTTGTTGAGGATATTGGACTCATATTCGTTGGAGATAGAAAATTTTGTATTGTTTTGAAAGCGTAGCATAGCAAATTGGGCTCATGTAAAAATCAGGCGCGGAACGTTTTTCTGCGGGACTGCAATAAAGTAAGCTTTAAGCTTATATTAATTTTTAGCTGAGGCGTAGGTTTGGATATAAGGTCATTCTTAAGCTTGGGCTTAGGCTATACGTTCAGGCTTACGAATATGATATGATTATACTGCTGTTACGGCCCTGTTCTATACATTAGCCACAAATTGTATTGCCTCGAAAAATAAGGCAATGAACACGGCGCTGAAAAACCTTTTTTGAATGCGTGAGGCATGGAACACCTCTGTTTGGCAAAGAAAATGGAGTCAATTTCAGTTTTAACCATTGGCGTAATAACTTCACCTCGTCATACCTGTAAATTAGTAATTTTTCTTATGTCCTCAGTGTAACCCCACCTGGAAAACATTTAAAGTTTAGCAATGGCCGTAATTTTCTAAACAAGTGCTTGATATATATGTATATATCTATATGTATAGTTAATAGATAATGCCTGCTGCGTAAAAAATGTTAATCTTAGAATTGGGCTTGTTTAAAAACCAGGTTTGTCAGAAGTTCTTATAATACCAATTTTTTTTGCAATAGTCCGTAAAGTATCCAGCCCAAAATGTCGTTTTGTTGGTGCTGTTGCACGCACCGCAGGCCTCACTATTATTGCAAGCTTTAGGCCCATTAACTTTCATGAACATCCCTTAGGGTTGCGGTATACTTGTCGTACGGCGCCGTTCGTCATCCGTCCGGCGTCGTCTGTCTCATCCGTCCATCGCCGTCCATCACCCGTTCGACGTACGTCGTCCGTCGCGTCGCCCGTTCGGTGCCGTCAGTCGCCGTCCGTCACCGCTGGCATTTTGCTGGTGGGGGGAGGATGGCTGGGTACCCCTACAATACCAAAATAGCTCCTCCCATTTGGCAAATCCCACTGGTACAGTGAACAAATATGCCAGTGGCAATGCTTATCAGTTACTTTTTTCGTTTAAGTAAGGTCTTGAACTCGAAATCATTTATTAAGCAAACATTTTGGTCAAAATAAAAAATTTTTCAAAAATTGTAATTTTTGTCTCCCCCCCTAGTTTAACCCGGGGACATTTTTTGAAAGCCCCCCTCGATACTCGGCAAATCACCATGGGGTGAACCTGGGGCCTCAACAAGAACATCCCCGTCGAGATTGGGCTAGCGAAATGCCAGCACCGTGCGGTACCGTACGTGAATTACTCACTTGTGAAATCGTAAGGCTTAAACTTGGTATACTGCTCTAATACACAATTAGGCTTAGCTTTTGGTTTAAGAGTGCGCAGTAGGCTTAGTGTAACCACAAGTGTACACATTAGCCTCAAATGTTATGATTACAGGATTTCAATTCGAACTGTCTCCTGATTTTGTGCGTGATTATTTAAGCGTTGGAAATTTGCCAACGCTATTTTTGTCCGCATTTTCAAGCCAAAATGAGCCAAAATTAGCAAACGCGATTGTTTCTGGGCAGGAATTATTTAGTAAACAAAAATTATCGCTCGTCGGATTGGTTGCAAAATCGTGGTACGTAGTTTGTGTTGAATTCGAGAATACTGCTCTACTGAGCAAACAAGACAGTTCCTATACGTCTTGTCGCCTTATGAGAACGCTTGACAAATACGGACGCGATACAAAGTCAATTTTATCCCACGTCGCAGTGTCTGACATCGGCGCCAACCACATCAAAATTAACATCAGCGTGGGAATCGAAGGCTCTGGTCGCCTGACAACGTATTTGCAGTTCGGTTCGGTTCCAGTCCAGGAATTCATTGTCAACTCTGGGCAACGGAGGCAGATGCAGCTTCAACTGCACTTCAAAGGAGTCAAGCCGCATTTCAACTACGGTCAATTGTGCATTGTTTACGAGCCTTTTTTCATTCACAACTCGTATTACACAATGCTCGGAAGATCAATTCATGCAAACAGACACGAATGTCATTTGGGTTCATTACAAACAAAACAATATGGAATGTTTCACTGGTACAACCAAGAAAATTTAGGCGATGAACCAAACGGAGGACTTGACCAGGCAAAAAGGCGTTATACAAAAGCTTTGAACAGTATTGAAAATAGCGCATTTATGCAGTCAACTAATTGTCTTATAATATTTCTAGCTGTAATGTTAATTGCAATATAATTGGACATTTATTACAAAAACTACATGTACTTGAGGGTACAAACTTAACAATTAGCGCTGATATTTTCCATGCTGAACTCGCACACTGGTGCTTGTATACTTGCACTGAGTTGAGAATACGATTGATAATTACAAATTGTTGTTGAAATTTCAGTTGAGTCCACCATTGGCTGGCAATAAACTCTATATTTTAATCAGTTGATAAGTGAAGAAAATATGTAATTGAAAAAAAGTATTTCAACTCGTTAACATTACGCTTACTGTTAATACCATACATACGCATCATCCGTGTGTAGGAGGCTTCTTTCGTCTAAAACTATACAAATCTCTTTTCTTGTTTTAAAAAATACTTCCACATCCGGGTGCAACCGAAGGTGAAAAATACCGGAGCCGGAGCCATAGGTCAGGCGAAATTAAATAGTAAAAATGATGGTTAATTCGTTAATTTTTGCCAATATCTGCAAAATGTTGTTAAGTTGTTTGGTTTCAACTAATTTTGTGCCAAATTTCAGCAATTCTTTCGAGAAAATTGTGACAAAAGTCAGTCGAAACGCGTTAAACAATTTTACTACCGAAATTGCCGGAACCTCCGCCAAAAATTCCACCGGAGCTGGAGGCCGAATTTCTGCCGGAGCCGGAGGCAGACCTCCGGTTGTACCCTGTTCCACATGGACGGTAAATATGTTTGAACCAACGCTAAAGGTGTCTCGGTCTTTGGTTTGTTACCCATATGTGTAGCGTGTGATGTTTTAACAATACTTATAGGTAGTTTAATTGTTAATATTTTTTGAAAGATATATATTGTAAAAAAGATTAAACCAGATTTGAAAAATAAAACTTGCTATGCTGAGATATTTTAAAATGCAAGCTTTAAGGCTTATAATGCTGGGATCCGTATGGGCTACGAGCGGACATCTTGGCTCAACCCATTTGAGTTGGTCAGTATTCCGAAATCCTGGGTATGGAAAAATTTATTTTCTGTCGGTATCCATATGGGTAGCAAAAAATTAGTGTGTACCGCCATGGGCATAGTGGCAAAACAGGTATCAAGCGCACAGTTCGTGACGTGAACCCCGCTGGCTATACTTATGGGTCTGGACAGAATCAATGCCAGAAATCAAACTTAAGTGGCCAGTTAAGCTTCCAAGGTTTTTTACTTTATTCAGAGAAATTATCATTTTCGATGAAGTATTAACTTTTTCATTTGCGGAAATAGAAAATAATATCTCAGACATGGTTCATAGAATCTTGGGCCCATGTTGTTTTTACCTGCATCCAGTTATCTCCTGTGTGGACTTTAATGCGTTATCTACTTATACGCCCGCTTTGTTAGGTTCCAGTGGAAAATTGCAAAGATAAATATTTAATGATAATAGTAAAAACAAAAATTAATTTAAAGTTTCAACTTGCCACTGCTGGTTTAAAATAATCTCGTACGCATTAATTGAACTTTTTGATTCTTATCAATAATCTTTTATTATAAATATTTGACCTTAAAGATAAATGAAAACTTAAAGAAATTTAAAACAGACTTAGAGTATTGTCACCCGACTTGCTATTAGTTTTTATCAATAAAATGTAACTAAATATATTTGCTCTGAAGTCTTGTCACCCGACTTGCTATTAATTTTTATCAATAAAATGTAATTAAATATGTTTGCTCTGAAAAGATTTCAGAAGCATGTGTTGCTAAACCTGAGCCTAAATAAAGCTAAGCCTTAAACAAAACTAACCGTTTAGTTTTCTACATTCTATATTAATTTCTGACTTTGAAAAGTAAAATCAATCGAATAAAGGAAAGAATCACCCACATTCGGTCCTCATTATGCAATACAGAACTATCTAGAAATTTTCAAAATTTAAGCATGATGCGTCATCTGACTCAGCTTTTTATGACAAATTCATTTCAAATATTGACGCTTCTGTAGCCTTACAATTAAATTTATGCTAAATGTTTGTGTGAAAATAATTGAGTGGTTTATAGTAGCGTATATGGTACTTATTTTAGAACGTTATAGTTAAACTAAAAGTAAGTAATGCATGGTCCACTTTATCTTGCGCCAGCCGTGCGGAAAATAAAATATCCAAATCTTCAATAGGAAATTGAAAACTTTATTTTTTGAATAGAAGAAGTTAAAAGAAAATTTTAATTTCATTTTGGAATTTTAATTGACCCTTTCACTTTTACACTATCACCGTTTTAGTAAATTGCCGTTCTGAATTCTTATCAGTTTGCCACTCGCCTAACATTAAGTTAACAGTGCGTAACATTGGAATTGTTTGAAATTTCAATATTTAAATTTGAAAAAATATTTAGTAGAAAACATGACGGCAAAGGGAAATTGAAATCTGACTTGTTGATAATTATACTAACCCTCAAAAGATAAAATAAAATTTCTAAATTTAGTCAACAGTCCCTGAATTGTTATGAGATTGAAACCGAAATATTGAAATCCTTCGATATTCAGACGTCGGAAAGATGAAAAGGTCACCGTTGAGCTTGTTGACCTTTTATTGTCAAAGCAAATAAATTATGAATACCTCACACGTACTTTAACTTTAATAACTTAAATTTAATTATACCTCCCATGTTCTTGACTCGCTAACCTGAGCCAAGGCCTAATCAAGTAGCGTAACAATTATAAGGATGTCTAACGCTGAACCTAAAGCAAAATTTAAAATAATCCTATAGCCTATACCTGTACTGTCACGCGTATTTAATTCCAATCACTACTTGGTGATAGGCCTGGGAACTTAAAACTAGTGAACAGTTGGTTTTTTATGATTTTGCGTTTTTTCAGTTGATCTGCAGTGCAAGCATTATTTGGTGATAGCTCTTTGACCTTCAGTCTCATTTGTAGAACATAATCTTTTAAAAATCAGACTGGTAACCTGATTAAAAGATAGTTTTTGCAGGGCTAATGAGGGTTAACAGCTGGCGATAAATGCTACACAAATAATAAGGTGAGTATATTTGGCTTAAAGATACTCGCGTGAGCCTAGTCCACTGTGTTGCAGAACCGATGAAAATGGGGTGTAACACAATGAGACAGCTTATGGTTTTTAACGTTTTACAACTGTGCGAAAATACTACCAAAATTCAAACAAGCATTAACCAAAGAATTATACTATACACTTGCACACACATAACACATTGTGTTATATTATACACAAATTTGTATATCAAAATATTTTTTATCGAAAAAACCACATAAACTCCTCGCCAAAAACAAAGCAAGACAAAAAAAAAATAAAAAAAAAAAAAAAAAAAGAAAATAAAAAAAAAGAAGAAAAAAAAAAAAAAAAAAAACAAAAGAAAAAAAATGGCAAAGAACAAAACCAAAAAAAAAAAGAAAAAAAAAACAAAAAACAAAAACAAGCACACACCCACAAAAATAAAAAAAAAAATAATAAAAAAAAAAAAAAAAAAAATTATGCACTGTAATGGTTTCAAACAGATGGCGAAATATATCAAGTTCAATTTGAAACTTCACAAAGCGCTTTTACAACATTCGTAATCATATTCGGAAAGTTTGTGGGCTGAAGTTGAAAAATTATCTGTTTTATCCGACTTTAAACAGTGTCGTATATATACTGACAACCTACCGGCAAAAGCGGATACAAGAAATATGCAAAGTTCAATTCCCTTCCGAAGGTCACTTTATAGCGACCACATAGTTGTATTAACATATACGTCACATCCAGTTTTTAGAAGACATAATTTTCAATTTCCCATAAGCCTCCAAATTCTTTTTGTCAAGACTGAAATTGAAAATTTTCTGAAAGATTTTAAAATAACTATTTACTACGTCGGTTAATATAGAGTGGCCAATTAGCTGTATCGAAAGATTTGCAGTTAGCACTTAAAAATACTATTTTAAGATTCTAATCAATTTATATCTACTGCTATATACTCTGCTAGGTCAGTAAAACATTGTTTCAATTTCCCAATACTGTTTATAGATCTTTTCAATTTACTGATACAGTGCGTTCAGCAAACACTATTTGAAAAGTGCACTGTTCATTTTCCACAAGGTGGGCGCAAGATAAAGTGGACCATGCATAATATCTAAGCAATAGTTACACAGTATGAAATTTAAAATTCATATAGATATTGATGTGCTAGTAGCCAGGGGCGATATCGAAGAAGACAATGTCGTCTCTTCTAAAGATCTGATACTTCTAGACGGGAAAGGCGTGCTACGAAAATCACTAAAGTTAAATATCGTGGAGCTCCAACCGCTGGTGGCATGGTACTGTAATTGACATGAATAACAGATCAGGTAACGAATCTGATTACATTCCTTCAGAACTAAGAGTAATTTTCATTAGAATTTAAGCAAAGTAACAGGTTTTGTATGGCAAAAAAACCTAATGTTTAAGATGGGTTACACCGTACGTGCGGCTGTATAAAGGTCAAAACTAGAGAGCACAACAATAATTTACATTTTTCTAAACATTTAGTTAATTGTTAACATGCAAAGATTTTCGTTCCCGCTACTTTAGTATCCGTTTGCACCCTGGAAATCTGACGACAAAATTGTTTTAGGAAAGCAATCATTTGGAAACATCTGACGTTGTTTACCCAAACGCGGACAATACTGTAATAACATATTAGAGCAATGTGTATACCAAGCAATTTTTGATGAACCTGAATCACTGAAATTGGGTATAGCTTATGGACAGCAAGATAGTATGCCTTATTTGGATAAAGCGGTGTGTCTGCAGCAGACTTCTGCAACTATTGAACGTAGCCATCCAGCCGCGCAACGTATCGACACACCACCTACTTGCAGTAATCGTAACTGTTTATATGAAATTTTTGTCGGATGCACTGCTTGCTAAAAGTTGCTTTGCTACAACCACTTCACCAATGGTGCACCGTGTGCATTACATTCAGCTGCTTTAAAATCGTATGCTGTAGATGGTCCTGGGCCTGAGCACATGCAAATCCAAACCGGAAGATTGGAAGAAATCAGTTGCAAAACGAAAAAGAATTTTGGTCAAGCGTACACATCTCTGTCGTCAGGCAAAGAGGTAAAGGCTCGTAGGCAAATTGAAAAACGATGCAAAGCAACATGCAACCAAGAATGTTCAACGTTATGGGTCATCCACGTTAAAATGCACGCACGTTTGTAAAAAAATGTCCCTCCCTTTTGGGTGCCCACGTTGTCCCTACCCACTCTCTTTATACACTGTCTGAGATGTCAATATGTCATTGTCTGAACCTTTAGACAATGAATATGCTCTAGGCCTAAATATATACTTGTCCTGACATCATTATCGGGAACTGTTATTGTCCATAGTCCCTCAGAAGAGACTCCATTTTTTGCGTTTAATAATGAGTGTGAATATGTGTGCACAGCGTGTCTTTTTAAATGTGTGCGCATGTGCTAACGTAATGTCCTGACATCCTACAGACAACATGTATTTATCCAGAGTCCCTTCCGACAGAGTCTAGACAATTAACACTATGTTAGTACAGCTATGAAGCTGTACCTTGCCTCCAGCTAGCATGTGTACTTTTATGCTGTTCCTAATGGGGTAGGTGGAACATTTATTACATCAGCGCATGCATTTTAACGTGGATGACCCATTAACACATGATCAAAGGAAACACATCAATTATTTACTTTGGGCCGTCGGAGATATAAATATCGAATAGACTACATCTACCAGCATGTCGTTGCTCAAGCCACAAAAAGATCAACAAGTTCAGATGAGTTACGACGAAACCACAAATTAGATTTTTTTCTACCGTACGGATTTGGATCACGCAAACGTGTATGCAAGACAATGCTTTTGGAGACGCTTGGCATAGCGGAACGACCAATAACGGTATATAGTAAACTCGATGAACACAGTGGTCTGAACGTATGTTAAATGTGAACGATTGAGCGCGAACGCATATAAATTGGTTTCCTTGCGTTGATAGTCATCATGTTCCAGAAAAGTCAGACAGACAGTATCTCAATAGTGATTTAACCGTGGCAAAAAATTCATCACATGTTTTTAGTATGGCTGCAGACGTAACCGGATCGCGGTGACTACTTAGTTGACAAAGTTAAATTGAGCTATTCGCACTACTGGAAGTAGTTCACGACGATTTCAACCTTTTTTCCAGCCAAAAAAGGATTTGTGTGTATTGTATGATGCATACAGAGCAAATAAAGAGCCAACAAAATAGCAAACTATAGAAATATACTAACATATTCGTAAACAAGAAGCCGAGCGAACCTGCAAGTCAAAGTTTAAAGAAAACTTGTTAGAACACGAAATTTTGGCATGTTTTGATTTACAACAAGTATTCTGTCGCCCATTCACTAATATTCGACAGCTGTTCTCCAAACGCCAATTGAGTGGGCAAAAAGATTGGCTATTGTTAATTTTGGGCAGAAAAGCAGGGTCACCGAGGACCATCAGAAATTGAGACTGTTGTGATACAATTTCTGTTTGATATTACAGAAAAGCAACAGAAAACAAATGTTCGTTTTGCGACTCAACAAGTGGAAGAAAATGGAAACACAATTATGACTGCCATGTTGAAGTATGCTGCGTGGGCGTCAAGAAACAAAATTGACCTCATTCGGTTTCATTTTTTGGATGCTTTTGCGGACGGCAAAACGAAGGAGGCTATGCATTCTGTAATTGACAGGGCTAAATAACGAACTGGAACCATTACTGTATCAATGCAGTACTGTGCTGTAATCAGGATGGCGAAGGTTGTAACCGCATGTGACGTGATTGAACTGTCATACAGCAGTTTGTACGATTTCATATAAGCGGCGACCGTTTTTATTATCCACCAGTCAAAAGGCACTATTGATGTAGACAACAGTGGGCCACTAATCTGAAACAACCTACGTGTGCTGTAGTTCCGACAAGCGGAAATAGGGACTTTGTTTGTAAAATTTGACAATGATGCTGAGTTTTTGCATCTGCCCTTCGACGACGCCTCGGTCGACAACTTCGTCTAGAGAACCATAACTTGACCCGGAGGTATTGACGCTGAAAAGAAGCAAGTATTGTTCTCTTTTTGCAAAACCTATTATCAGCGATGGTGACAAGAAACACTACCGTGGGTTTTGTTGTTATAAAATAACTTACCAAAATTGTCGGTGCCGTTATGCTGTTTGTATTTCCATTACTTTATATTTTGAATTTGATTTTCGACATATTTTATTGATTTTACATGTTTAGGTTCAATTTTTGTTGTAATACTTTGAAATTCAAAGAAGTTGTTCAGTATTAATGTTTTTGCAATTAAAAATTAAAAAATTTCTCTTAAAATTGAATAAAAATACAAATGGTGTAAAAACTCAGTATTTTGTTTCATAATAATATCCCAAAATGCAGTGGCGCATCCAAGAATTATTGAAAGAGGCGTGAACAAGATATTACATTGGAAAAACCTCGCGAAAGAAGCGAGCGAAAAGCCAAACTATGTATTATTGCTAAAGTTTAATACAAAATATAAGTTTGGCTATTGCTGAGCGCCTATGCCGATGTTACGCTTTGGTCTCACAGTGTTAACTGGCAGATTTGATCCTTGCAAAAGAGAATCCATGGTCTGGATGCCTTCTTGGATTCGGCATGGGTCGAGTCAGTTATTTCGCTGCGTATTTATTTTAATGCCAATAAACGTTTCAGCAATTTATGTGCTGTTTCTGGCCTAACTGCAACAGAGCGCGTTAATGTTTCACGCAACTGTGGCGTAAATGCCTCTTGAACGACGTATCTGAATTATTGTTAACAAATAATTTTTATGCAACATTGCGGTATCTGCAAGAAACTAGTTTGTACCTTACTAACAGCTGATTAAGTGAACGACAGGTTTGTCAACTTTTAAGAACTCATATATTTAGCAAAGTAGTAAAAATTTAATGTGAAAAATGTGCTAAATTTCGAACATCATTGTTCAATGGTTTCGAAAGTTACAAAACCTTATCATCAACTTTTAATAGATGCTTTACAACACACATCCATCTATAAAAAGACGGTTTATGGCGCCATTTCAGATCGGTTGCTACTCAGCAGGTGCGTATACAAGGCGACGAATAAGCTTATAACCAGCACTCTAGAAAATTATGCGAATACCGCTCTTTAGCCAGTTTTATAAAAATTTTTGGGTCGTAGAGGTTGAAAATGATCTATACTAGGTTACGCATTCCCCAACTGAAATTATGACTGACTGCCTGCTTCTCAGAAATGAACATTTTGGTAACCCTTCCTTGTATTGAAGTCAGGTAATTCAATGTATGAATTCAGGCTGCTGTAAAATCGCAAACCTCACAACTCGAGAAGGTTTGGCTTCCAGTTGCACTCTGACATAAATTATTGTAAGTGAGCAAACAATTACATAGCTAGTGACGTTCTCGTTTAAAAATATTAATAATACGTGGAAATAAATATATTTGATGGTTAACGACTTTTTAACGGTTTGTAAGTTTGAAACCAAACAAAAATGGGGTTTTGAATAACGGAATCAATTCAGCGTATCATTTCGTTTAGAATTTAAGGTTGGTTAATTTAATCAAAAGATTGAAAAAAATTAATGGTGTTTGGACTAACGGATTTCGGTGCTGGAAATCTTTCGCAGTATTCCCTATAATTTTTGTACCATTTAAATACAGGTTCATATATCATATATGTATTTTATGTATGCATGTGTACATGTGTATGTGTTTATAACGTCTTATTAATACCATTCCCCATCATTTTTGTCTTTAAGTTTAAAACAGTTTTGTTCGCTTTGCTTTTTCGAAACGAAGGCTTATTTTTTGGCAGCAACCAAGATAGCGCGTATTCTGTTGGCGATAACATAGTCGCTTCACATTCTTCGGTGCATTTTTTCTGGTTCAGCTTTTGTTGGATTAAAGCAAAGATGCATCAGTCCTCAAAAGACGGACTTTACTGATAAAATAGGATTTTGTCGCCAAACACAAGTGTGTTAGAAACACGCTTGCTGCTAGGATTAACAGATGTCAGATTTTAGGAAACGAACACTTTTTCAAAAATGTTTACTTTTATGCGTTGATATGGCGTTTTATGGTAATATTCTGCGGATCCTGTGTATTGTGTTCGCGTTTGATACGGGTGAAATTTTAGGCAGTACTGGTACGACGGTAGCAAACAAATAAGCTGCTGTGATACTCCCGTGTCACACGGTGACTCGCAAAGCGCACCGATCACCCAGTGTTCAATACTGTAAACTGGGAAATAGTATTAGTAGAGTAAAATAAATGTGTATGTTCAAAATCGTAAAAACACAAATTGTGTAATGTTTACTTCAAGTTGCGAACCATTTTTTTCGCGGAAATGTAACAGAGTAAAGCTTTAGACTATTTTTTTTTGCTTGGGCTTATACCCTTAGGCTTAGGCTTAAAAATATGCTTATGCCACTAGTACGTCGATCAAAGCGACATCGTCCAGCGCTTTATGCGAATACAGCTTTCGTGCAAAGCCGAAGCGTTAATAGCGATCCGTTTGTTAACTCAAGCGAGCAGCTACAACAATCAAATTATTTGCAGAAGTAATTATCAAAATTTGTGAAAAATTTGCGAAAGATTAACCAATTTGAGCACGTGACGTGTTGCCAAAGCAAAAAACTTTGCTTTAACCTTAAATGTAATATCAGCGAAGCTGATTAAATTTAAGTTAAAGCGTCCAACGTTCTTTTTTGATGCTTTTATTGTTTTCAATATTCAAATTAATTTTTTTCGTTCAATTTTGCAGCTACGGCAATTAAATCAGGGGTAAAAATAGCTTTTTAATACCCGGTTATGCCTACTTTTTCGCATCGCCACAGTTTTGAGGTCGTAAAAAATAAGAGATTTAAATTATTCCAGTTCGCCGAGCAGAAACAGGAAACGCTATATATCCTATCGTCTGTTTTAGCTAACGTTGGATATCCTAACGGGTGCAAGGCGTTTGAGGGCTTACCATCATAGCGTGAAAAATGGTCAAAAATAGTACAACATTTGGCAGTAGTACACTTTTCCTCACGTTCACGATAATATATAGTCATCGCAGATTTTCTAGATAAGGCTGGATCATGTATGAATGAGGGCCGTAAACAGTAGTATAAGCATATTTCTCAAGCCTAAACCTCTGCTTAATAAGCAAAAAAATTAGTGTAAAGCTTAAATATTTACTCTATTGCAGTACCGCAGAAGAAAAATTCGCCCGTTAGTTAAACATGGGCCAAGAAAATGTAATTGTGAGCCTAAGCTCAAGCCTAAAACTGTGCATCAGCCAGATTTTTACTTCAATATCCAAACCTGATTTTATTTTGAGCTTGAATATACGGTTTACGCTCACTAATATAGTAACCACCCGCAGCATGTTGTAGAGTAAAAGGTTTGGAGTACAAGCAATGGTGGATCAAGCTATTCCTGATAGCGGAGACCGAACGCTGTTGAAATATAACTGCGAGCGCAGCGATCGTGTAGTCGAACACAATTTCAGTACTAAATCTTAACACAAAATTTTCGTTTTGATCCCTGTTGACGAGGTTGGCCCTGGGTGTCACGCCATTGACTCCACCAGTGCGTACAAAATTTGCAAACGATCGAAGTGTGGTAAACTAATTTATTTCTTGTAACCCATTAATCCTATTCTTGTTAAAACTAACAGCAACGTTAGCAATTTATTAAATTGATTTCACGTAAAATATATAAATATATTGGCCCAATTATAGAACAGGGCCGAATCGCTTTCCGGACGGGCTATAATAGTGTCAGTTTAAGCTTTAGACTAATTTATTTGTTTAGGCTTATGCTTAGGCTTAGGAATAGACTCATCCGTGCGCTTAGGCTTAGGCTTAGGCTTAGGCTTAGGAATATGCTTATACTATTGTTCCGGCCCAGTTGTATACATGGGCCAATATATATTTTTTGCCAATGTTATCAAATATGTGTAGCACCTATCATCAACTGGCGACAGGTCTAATAAAATTCAAAACAGGAGAAGGTGAATTTCGAAATTTGGCCCATTTTTCTCTTTTGCTGTAGTTTGCTTGTTAGAAAACTTATTACTAACTATCGGTAGGTGCTACACGCCGAATACTTCACTGCTGCAATGAGTAATTGGTTGTTCGAGATTTAAACGTTGCACAAAATTTATTTGTGTTCCGGTTTATATAGTGCCACGGTACAAAATTTTAGCCGCGGGAATACCCGCGGGTAAAGATTGTTTCACGCGGGTAAAACATTGACAGTTTTTACACGCCCCTAACCTTGAAGAGTTAAGATGTAAAACATAAGCCAGTCCGTAAGCGTTGAACAAGCAAAAGTTCTGTGCGTTATTTAGTTGGGTTTGAAAGTTTGTTGTTTCTGGTAAACTTTCATGTGCAAAATTCATTGGAGGTATAACACAAAACTTGATTAAAGAGCAAATTATGAGCGTTCTTTAAAAAGGCGGCATAACTTCGCAGGCGCGGATAAAAGGTGGGTCGTGGGTAGATGTTTTTAGCGTGGATTAACTCGCGGTTAAAATATTCTTAGCTGCTGCGTAAGCAAACCGCGGGTCGGGTAAAAATACTTTCCCACACTCAACTCTGTTTTGTACACTTTCCCATACAAAGGCTACATGATATTGAAAATACTTCCATACGAAGGTTAACGTGTAGCACTTTTGTAAAGTCCAAATATCTACATTTTTAACCACATTTTGGCAGCAAGCCAGTTAAGGCTGTGTATTTTGAGTATACAAAATCTGACCCCAATACACTGTAAATTCCAGTGGGTTGAGTTTAACTCAGAATGTGTTGAATCCACGTAGATGTTCGAGTTCTGAAATAGATCTTTCAAAACTCAAAATTCTGAATTGATTTGATCTTATTCTGAGTTAACTGATTAACGCACTTTAACATAAATCAGCTCAGAGTAAGTTAATGTTTGCCGTTATTTAGTCAGACATAACCAGAAATACTCTAGAAATTCCAATGAGTTCATTAATCAATTCAGCTAGCGAGTTGGTTATTTCTGAATTAACATCAATACACATTAAGTCATTCTGAGTTGAGTTGATTCTCACTCTGAGTTGAGTTGACTCTGGGTGAGTTGATTAATTTAATTCAGAATGAATTGAATCCACTGAAAATTCTGAGTTCTGATAGTCCTAATTAAAATCAACTCATTGATATTTACAGTGTGATTCATTCTTTTGATGAGGTGATTTAATCAATTCATTGCAATTTACAGTGTATATGGAACTAACTGTTAAATCGGGCATGACTCAAAGGCTGTTACCGCTAGGTTTTAGCATATAATAGTAGACCAGTTTGTATTGATACGTTTGAATTATTATAGCAAATCCTGGTTCACGTTCAATACCGTTTTCTTAAATTTGGAATGATTATTCGAATTAATATGTAGATAAAATGCTAAACCTGCGTACAATTTTTGTATTTTTTTACTTTTGCTATAGTGTATAAAAACGTAAATGAACCATGTATCCGGTCATTTCAACAGAAACACAGAAAGCTAAAAATAATGACGTAACACTTAACGTATTAGGACTGTAAAGCACGTTTAGGTTTTAGCTATGTAATTTTGAAATGCTTACTCGAAACCAAGAACGTATACATGGGTAGAAATAAGGGAATTTTTTCTTTTAGAAATTTTTTGAAAAACTAGAAAACACTTCACTTTTACAGGCTGTAGAATAATGTCAAATTCTGAAGCTTTCGCCATTCACAATTCGACAGTTACAAAACGTTCACCAACTGATGATAGGTGCTGCACACATTTGAGAATAAAAGGCATTTGATTCAAAATTTCTGTTTAATACAGTGTTGAACATAAATTTCTACAGTTTATCATGATCGTGTCAAAGGTTCTCTATGGATTTCTGGTCATCTATTTGTGTTACGGTGATAGCCAATTACCAAAGATATTCACAAACGAAAGTCCGGTTCAAACTATTAATCCGCTCAACCATGGTGAGTTTTATTAAATTCAAGGAAGGCACCGGTATGCGAATGAACCCATTATTGCCAGTGGAACAAGGACCATTTCTCCTATGCCCGTAGTCATTCTTATCAAAGATGTAGAGCAGCAAACAAATTTCTGGACGACCGTGTGGGTATTTAGGTATAAGATGACTCACTGTAGTGACCCAAATATGAGGGGGGCTGATAGTTATTTGGCTCTCCAGAGGGTACCCCCAGTTATTCGGTTACGGACTGTTATTTATTTTTAACCCCCTTCCTTACTGATATTTTCAGTATTGCAACTGTCCGTTGAAATAAACGTTTATTTGCCTTGGATCAAAAGCTTGAACAATAATGCAAGGTTATGCTTATAGAATGTACTTTCAAAAATTAAGTATGCTTCAAACTTTACAACTCAACTTTATTTGGTCCTGGAGTTATTTATGCACTACAATTAGGGATAATTGACATTTTTGGAGTCTGATTAGGGTTTAGGAACTCTATCCGCTTACGGAATCTTATTAGGGATGCTGACTTCTATTTAGTGGTACTAAAAATGGGGACACCCTCTTATTCGGGTCACTACAGTAGGTACATGTAAAGCGGGATAAAAACTGTCTTTACGGTAACTGAAGGGAAGCTGTTGCCTGCGTGTGGCTAGGAGCCCGTTTTCTTTCCCAAAATAATTTCAATAATTCTTTTCATTTCCTGCAGGCAATGATTGCCATATAATTCAGCTGTCGTACGAAGCATGGACCTTTATATATAATTAAGACCACACTGTAAATTCCAGTGAGTTGGTTTTAACTCAGAATGAGTTGTATCCACTCAAAAGTCTGAGCTCTGAATTGGTCTTTCAGAACTAAGAATTCTGAATTGTATGAACTCATCCAGAGTTAATTATTCACATCACCCGGAATTGAATTATAATAATTATTGGAATAATTAAAAACTCCTAATTTTGTCTCGTCAATTAAGCAAATATGCAAATTATCTATTAGCTAACTATTCGATATTCGCTTTTAAAGGTTTGTAGACAATTTATTCAAATTCCTCGCACCCGAAAACCCATTATTGCTGAAATTAGATTGCTTTTAACCTTAATAATTAGTGAAATATTGTAAAAAGTACTAATTTAGGCTTCTAAACTATGCTAATATGCAAATTATCTATTAGGTAACTGCTCAATTATTCGTTTTGGAGGTTTGTAAACAGTCTACTCAGATTTCTCGCTCCCAAAAGCCCTTTAATGCTAAAATTAGAATTATGCAAATTAGCCTGTAGCTAATAAACACTTAAAATATTAAAACCCCAATACGAGGTTAACACCCTGGGATAATTGGCTTTCATACAAAAAAAGTTTATCAAAATCGGTTCAGCCCTTCCTGAGATTCTTTTCGGACGGACAGACGGACAGACGGACGGACGGACAGACGGACAGACGGACAGACGGACAGACGGACATCCACCTTTCGACCTCCAAGTACAAAACATAAAACGCTTCCCGAAACTCCGAGCTTTGCTCGGAGTTTCGCTTCACTCAAAGACCGGCATTGGTAAAAATTTACATATGGTAGCGTTATTACAGTATTGAAAGCGACAAAAATGAATTGGTCAAATATATTTACTATATATTAAATTGCAATAAAATTTCACAAATTAGGGCAGGTACGCTGATGCTCAAATTTTTATCGTTAGACGTTTCGGCAAATGTAAAGAACAGGGGCGAAACAGTGTTATAAGCATATTCTTAAGCCTAAACCTAAGCGTAACAATGAGCATGTTCATAAGCCTAAGCCTAAGCCAAAGCCTAAACTAAGCAAAAATAGCCAAAGTTTAAGCTCACTTTATTGCAGTCCCACAGAAAAACGTTCCGCTCCTGCTCTTTACATGGGCCGATGTATCAAAGAAAACACTACATTGACATGACGTTTCAAACCGCCCTCCGGCGAGGACTTCATTTTCGCTATAACAGCCACAAGAAATATGCGTTTAAAATGTTTTAGACTGTACTTTTAACTATTGAAAAACTTTAAATTTAAAATACCTCACACAAGGGTCCGTATTCTCAAATGCGTACAGCACCTATTACCAGTTAGTGAGTGATAGGTCTTGTAACTTTCGAACCAGTGAATGCTGAGGCTTAAAATTCAGCACATTTTTCGCATATGATTTGCTCCACTCCTGTGTCTATTATAAGTTCCACTGCTGCAACAGTTGTGAGCGTTGAAAGCCTGTTACAAACTGGTCACAGTTGCTATACACACTTGAGAATATGGCCAAGGTATAGTTTCAATGGAGTTAGCACAAAAATCTTCCTGTTATTATATGTTTTTCAACAGTGAAATTACCCTGTTTTTCAAATCTTTAGGTTTCGAATTTGTACTAAGCAAAGAATTTATCGAAACTTACATGGGTACTGGCAACCATCCAAGTTTATATTTGTCAACAATAACGTTGAATCCAGTTGCTGCCGCAACACAAAGCATAACTTCTGGACACGAGTTATCGAGTAAAAATGTTGTAGTATTAGAAGGGCTCAACGAAGAACAGTGGTACATTGTTTGTGTGGAGTTTGAAAATAGTGCAATGTCTAGCAATCGTGATAGTTCGCATACGTCTTGTCGCCTTATGAGAACGCTTGACAAATACGGACGCGATACAAAGTCAATCTTATCCCACGTCGCAGTGTCTGACATCGGCGCCAACCAC
This sequence comes from Enoplolaimus lenunculus, assembly GCA_030248215.1. NCBI lineage: Eukaryota > Metazoa > Nematoda > Enoplea > Enoplida > Thoracostomopsidae > Enoplolaimus > Enoplolaimus lenunculus. Next base: position 29,611 of record JASANG010001750.1, read on the forward strand.
ATCAAAATTAACATCAGCGTGGGAATCGAAGGCTCTGGCCGCCTGACAACGTATTTGCAGTTCGGTTCGGTTCCAGTCCAGGAATTCATTGTCAACTCTGGGCAACAGAGGCAGATGCAGCTTCAACTGCACTTCAAAGGAGTCAAGCCGCATTTTAACTACGGTCAATTGTGTATTGTTTACGAGCCTTTTTTCCTTCATAATTTGTATTACACAATGCTCGGAAGATCAATTCATGCGAACAGATACGAATGTCATTTGGGTTCATTACAAACAAAACAATATGGAATGTTTCAGTGGTATCATGAAGACGGTAGTCAAACGAGTACTGGAGGAACGAAGCATAAACAAATGCAGAAACGAAATTCAGTTGTTGCGAATACAAGTCGCAGTAACGCGGCTTCACATTCAAACAGCTTGCCAGTTGTAACGTACTTGGTATTACTTATCAAATTTGCTCATATAAATGTTTAAAGTTATGGCTCATGCTACGGAACTGCCCGTTTATACTTAGGTTAAAATTACTCGCTATCGACAATAAGGTGTGGGCAGGGTGCCGAAGAAGCCAGACTGTAACCGGATAACCGTTTCCGGTAAAACTCGGTATCCGTTTCCGTTATATTAATACGGGAAATTTCTCGTCATTTTTACGCTTAAAACTGGTTATAAATCACGGATATCGCGTATTAATTTGTCATTACAGATATGCTGCAATTGTTCGAAAATACCTGCGTTGGAAATAGTAGTTTTCACTTTCGAAAACGGGATTGAAGTTTAAAATATTACATTTGAAATTTGAAATCAAAAGCTTTAGCGAATTTAAAACGCAAAACGTTACTTTCCTAAGCTTGCAATTTTCGATTCTCAAACTCCATTTTCGCTCGAAAAGCGAAATCTATTACAATCGAATTTCAGCTTCTCGATAATTCAAATCTTCTTCAAGTTTTATAAGTTACGTTTTGAAACGGTTACACTTGGGGCGTTCAGATTTCTGGTGGCTCTATAAAAGAGTTAGGCACATGTTACTTTAAGGGGCATTCAGGTTTCTGGTGGGTCTAAAAAGAGTTACGTTTAGATTTTAGATTAACTTTTTTTGCTTAGGCTTAGGAATACGCTTAATCTACTGTTCCGCCCCTAAAAGCAACATTGGTCCTATGTTTTGTGTCAATGGCTCAATTTTGAGCCTACGCGCTGTAGAGATGTACCGAGAACAACATTTGAGGAGTGCGGTTTGCATTACATGAATTTGAACATAAGTAGAACTGAAGTTAGTGAGTCAAATAAACTTAACAACTTTATGGAAAAATCATAAATTAGTCAATTTAAAATACCTAAAAACCGATATTGAAACATTTTTTCTTAACTGACAGCTTTTTTGTGGATTTAAAATATAAGCTGTTGAAATATATATTTGAAGTTTAACGCGCATGCTATTTTTAAAGTACTCGTAGAATTTTATCGTTTCATGATTAGTAATTTTAATTATTTTATTATAAACTCGTAAAACATTATTCTTGATTAGACCATAGATTGTTAATAAAACTGTATACCTAATTATATGGCCAATAGCGAGTCGTGGTAACCGCCGCATAGATATTATGGCCATTGTAAAGATCAGGGGCGGAACGGTTTTCTGTGAGACTGCAATAGAGTAACCTATAATTTTAGACTAATTTTTGCTTGGCTTAGTCTTAGAAATATGCTCATATTACGCTTAGGCTTAGGCTTAAGCTTAGGCTTAGGAATATGCTTATAATACTGTTCCACCCCTGTTTTTTACATTGACCGATATTATGGTGCGCAATTCGTACTATAGCGGTCATAAGGTACAATCCATGTAAATATCAAGGGTGGAACGTTTTTCCGCGTGACTACAATGTAGTGAACTTTAGCTTTGAAATAAATAATTTTTGCTTAGACTTAGGCTTAGGAATATGCCTATACTACTGTTACGGCCCTATTCTATAATTGTAACTAGTCTGCCGGCTTTGTGCATTGAGCAAATGTTAACGAATAAACAGCAATCTGTATGCAATTTTTTTCACAGAACATATACTTTTTGTTGCAGGAAAATATTGTAAACAATGTAATGCTGGAAAATTGCCCAAAATACGTATGTGAGTCATACCAGCTTTAACATATAAATGAAATTTAAACGAAGGTTTCATTGGTAAAATTTCTAAAACTCAACGGTTTATCTATTAAAGACTGCGCCTGTCCGTCTTTAAATGTCGTAGACCTTAAATCTTTTAAACTGATCCTTAAAAATATATACGCCTAAGCCACTAGTTTCAAGCATAGCCGGTTCAGTTTAAAAAACTGCATCCCTACTCGCGTTCGATCTACTCGTTTACACATTATAACTAGATTAATGAAATAAGCCGAGGCTTATGTTAAGGCTTAAGCTTATTGGCTTAGCCTAAGCATAAACGTAAGCTTAAGCGTAGAAAAATGTTAAACGGTAGATGCGAGAACCTGGTTTCTATCAAGTTAATCCTGGTTCGGGGGGTAGTTGAATGTCTGGCAATGTCTACTTTGTGGAAATTAGAGCATTTTATAAACTTAGCCATAAAGTTGCCCTTTCGACAAGTACACGCCGAAACGGATAGTTCCGAGTATAACTGATAACTTTACCCAGGTTAAGCTTGCTGCATTCTTACTGGCATTCGATCTACTGGTTTTACCCTGTTGAAAATCAACGTTTCTTTTCGAAAATCCAAAATCTAAACCTTTCAAATAAAACGGTTCACTATTGAGTGCTCCTGGATTCTGCTTGTCCCATTCAAATTGTCCGTACTCTTCTGTCTTCAGTTGCCCCAACCGACATTCATGAACATCAGCGTGAATATCTCTTCCAAGCATTGTAAACGTTTCAAGAATTGGTTGATAAATAAAACAGATTCTTCCGTAATCACGCGCTGGTTGCAGTTCGTCAAATTTTAATTGTAAATTCGTTGGCTTTTTCTGCGTTGAAGCAATGACAAATTGTTGAATTTTACACGATTCCAGTTCTAAATATGCTGTTAATCTTGCAGTCCCCCCATTAATGCAATTGAGGCTTAGCTTAAATTGTAAGAAATCAGAGCCTACGCCAGTAAGTTGGACGTGGTCCACAGGAGATGCGGCGTTTCGGCCAAAATTATCCAGGGTCCGGACCGCACGGCAAGCAGTGCTTGTATTATCGCGATCAGCGTAAACGGCAACCGTTTCAAACTCAACACAAATTACGTACCAAGTTTCAGGTGACAGCCCAGTGATCCGTGCGCTCATATCAGGGACGAGGTCTTGTTTGTGGAGGGTTTGATAAACAGAAGGCAGTTTTCGATTGAAAGGTATTGCAGAGACAAAGACAACAACCGTACTCCGAAAATTAAGATAGTCTTCGGCGAATTTTGAATCAAATATGATTTGAAAACCTGAAAAAAAATTTTAATGTTGTATCCATTTTGAAACTAAGAGTTTATTAATTAACGTCCGTGTGAAACGTAAACGTTACAATTTAGATGGAAAATTTTTGGAAGTTGAACGCTTAAATCCTTGAGCCGATTATCTGACATTTTGGTAGCACCACGTTCGGCACAGCACAATCTTCGAGAAACAACTAATGTTAAGTCTTAACCCCTTCTCACATTGAGTTGCCCATAGGCAACTCAGCGCAGTGTATATACGTTAAAAAATATATCGCACCGGGTTTAACAATTGCAACCCGTATACATAGTACTCAATCACCACAAGACGTGAGAGCCCCACGGGCACGAGTGTCAAGCTCCTCTAGCTGAGTGGTAATGGTATACTCTTCCCACTCCAATCACTGGAGTTCGAATTCTAGCATAAAAGTAAGTCTCAGGGGAAATAGAAAGTATTCATGTGAGAAAGGGTTAAGCGAAAATTTTCAGTTTACTATCTATAAGCCCTTCTCACATTGAGTTGTCTATAGGCAACTCAGCGCAGTGTATATACGTTAAATAATATATATCGCACCGTGTTTAACAATTGCAACCCGTATACATAGTACTCAATCACCACAAGACGTGAGAGCCCCCTCGGGCTCGAGCGTCAAGCTCCTATAGCTGAGTGGTAACGGTATACGCCTCCCACTCCAATCTCTGGAGTTTGAATCCTAGCATAAAAGTAGGTCTCAGGGGAAATAGGAAATATTCATGTGAGAAAGGGTTAAGACAGAATTAACAACGAGTAATGGTTGACAGACACTTCGTTTGTTCATTTTGAATTTGAAGTATTAAGAAATTATATATCGGGCGTTTTAGACATAAAAATTGAAATATATTTCAAAATTTAGATAACGTCTCATGAATTTTTCATTCAACTCTGCCTTCGCACCGTAGGTTCCATGTTTGGAGAAAATATGCAAAGTTCAATGATTTAATGAGTTGAAAACTAACCATTTTTCGCCGGATCTATAATTTCTACCGGATTAACGTCAACAAACACTTTGGGCATTTGACTGTTTGCATTGATTTCTTGCGTTTTAAACAACAAAACAAATAGAAAAGCAAAAGTCATGTGCATCCAACGAAGATACATCATTGTTTTACTAAATAGGTTCTGGATTCTAAATATTCAAAATAAGAAAATTTAAAATTTCTTGCCAGCAAACGCGAGTTCATTCAGTATTTTGTATGTCCAGAATATATTTAACCTGAACCTCATGTAAAAGTTTCTTGTATTTTGTTGACTTTTATGAATTATGCCTGCGGCAAACAATATCTGTTAAGTATATTCTTGATGAAAGAAAACACGGTTGCTTATGTCGTAAGGCAACCAGCTTCATTAACGTTAAACCACATTTTACTCTTTTATTGACATTTTTTCTAAATTTGTTACAAAATTGTGAGGCAAACGTCAGAACGGAAACTTCAAAAACAACCCGATCACTGCGCTAAAGTTTGAGTCTTCTCTAGTGTCGGTGCACTTTTCACCACAAGCAACAGGTGTATGATATATGCTGCGTGTAACATGGCTACATTTCGCATGCTATTTTTCAGCAAACCAACCTATTTTATTTTTTAGTTTTTGGTTGATTTCCGCCGGAAATTGAAACATTCAAACTCTCGAACGCAAAACAAAACAACGCCGGCGTGGTTGAAAATTTGAAAAAATGATAAATTGTAAAATAACGAAAAATAGTTCAATGTCCAAATTTAAATGTTTTGTGAAGTTGTCGGAAGAGTCAAAAGAATAAATCCGAATAAGTGGTTAAGGCTCAACATTGTGCTTTACGATATTGGTTCCCTGAATGAATTTGACGGTCTGACCTCGCCTTTAGCTCCGTAAATGTACTACTGCCTAGCTTCGGTTTGGGTGCGATTAAAAGAATACAATACCCAGTGGATACATGTTTTGAAAAGAAAATGAACTTAATGGCAAACTTCAGTCAGAGTTAGTGATGGGCATTGGATATTTTTTCAGATCCGGATATCCGGCAATTCTTGCCGGATATTTATCCGGATATCCGAAATGAAATATTGCATTTTTTTGGGTTTCCGAACCTCAATTTTCGTTTCTTAAAATAAGCACTTGTTTCAACTCGTTGTTCTATAGGATGTGCCCTGACCCACAAGCTGATTGTTATGAGCGTAAGCGATACAATTCTAAAAATTGCTATTTATTAAGCAAATGCTTCAATAGTTCAGGGTATTCGGTTTTGAAGTTTGCTAAAAACTACTGAATACTTGTGTTGGCAACCTGAAATTGAACTGATTTGGCTTATCTTCCGCCTGATTAAAACAGCTGCAAGAGAAATTCCATCGAATGTCCCCCTTCTCTCGAACTATGTATACATGAGTCGTTTTTCATTCCAAGAAGAATGGACCACATTGAAACATACTTACGCTAAATCGTACGAACATCAGCTCAAGTTACATTTAGTGGTGCCCAACGCCTTCAGCGGCGGATACAGAGATTTCCGACGGGAAGGGATGGTAAATGTTTGAAACGAAATTTTTTCCCAAAAAAATTCCGGAAGAGAAAATTGTAAGGTAGAAAGCAGGGACCTTTTTCATTACGGCACTAAACAATTTTGTGAAGAAAAATATTGTAAAGTGGGTAACTTATCATTTTATCAAAGTAAACTTCTGACTCAACGCCTACGCCCCCCTCCATTTGGATCCGCTTTCTCACTAGATATAAGGCTTAAGAAGTACTAATTTTTTGCTTGGCCTTAGGCTTAAGCTTTATTTTTGCTTTTATTACGCTGAGGAGGTTTAAACGTAGGAATATGTTTTGGTTGTTACATTGCTAAAACTATTGGTCCAAATCGATAAGATCCGCTCTAGTCTTAGTCTTAATGTATCGGAGCATAATGCCAATTTAAATCTTCATAACCTTCCCTGATGATTTCAATTAAATTTTAAGTTTTTTAAACTTGAATATATACTTTAACTTTTTGTTATCTTTATATAGACTGCTGTGGAAACAAACATGTATTTTCAACAGTTCAGAAATGTACATTTTTCATTGCTGTGTAAAAGTGACGCGCCGAGTTGAATTGCGTCATTTTTGCGTTAGATGACTTGTTTAGCGCACCTAATTTACTACCAATTTTTTTGCCACGTAGAAGTTGATGTGCTTTACGGTACAGTTCCGTACGAACGGACGGCGCCGGACGTCATCGGAAGTATAGTGCCATCTAGTTAATATTTATCTCAAACTAAAAAGGCGAAGCGTTCGAACACTAAACTACGTTTCATACGCAAGGTCCGCTGTAGGATAGAGCTCATGACAGTATTCATTCAACAAGATGTAAGAAAAGAAATGTTCAATATGATACTGATTATAACAACTTTTCTGGCAGTAGGTCTTAATTTTACAAACAATATACACCGAAAAAATAAAGCGTATTCACAAGAATAGTGAAAAAGTTCAGTTCTCTTTTGAGGTCTGAATGAATACATAATTTCCTTTCGTCAGGTACAGCTACTTTTAGCGGTGAAACAATGCAAAGTATTCCAAAACATTTTTTTACACCATAGCATTTATTTCGGATATCCGGATACACGTTTCTTTTAGAATACATATCCGGATATTTTTCATATCCGGATATCCAGTGTTTATTTATAGTCTATATGTGTTCTCATTATGGTATGAGAAAGTAAATGGAATACATTGTTTTAAGTTTATTTTGTTTCTCGCACAGGTACAAATTTAGTACATGACGGTGCGTGTTCGATGCAAAGACTTGGCTGGGTTAACTTTAAGATAAACTAAAAATATAAAGTTGTTATTCTGCCGATAAATGTCTCGCTAATCCGAAGTTTTTTGAAAATTGATATGTTTCATTTAAGAAATCAAGATTTTAAATCGTCATGGAACAATTATGCAAGAATGTGGTTTAATATTCTAACTGAGGTTTGGAAACAGTCCAGCTACTTTGGCGGCGAAATCGTGCAAATTATTCGAAATTTTTTTGGACAATAGCATTTCGGATATCCGGATATCCGGGATGAACCCACAAACTGCATATTTTATGATAAATATAAAATAGTAATAGGTTTTCCGTTGTAACAACCATGATCAAAACAGAACCAACATCGCATCTTTTAGTTGAACTCAACAAAGAATCATTGCCTGGCAATCACCATTAATGATGATGACTCATGCCGCCATACCTAACCGTCTATTTCTGGTCAAACCATTTACGTCAATGATGCACCAAGATGAATATTAAATTGGTTTCAAACGACGCACTCATATTGTAATATTTTTAATCCAGATTGAACGATGAAAAGCTATTTTGAATATCAGGAACATGTAAAAACCGTTTAATTACTCTTTATTTTAGATAAAATGAACGTTAATTTTCAGTTATTCGTTGAATCAGCATGCTTATATCCATTTATGCCTTGAAAAATATAGTCAAGCTTATTAGCCTGCTGCAAAAACACGCAAATATTTTTAACCAATGGCTGCGTTGTAAACTTGACAGATTTTATCCGAACATTAAAAAATAATATCTCAATGCACAGCAATGTAGGTTTCGAAATCTTGATTTAAAGTATTTTTGCAACAGAAAATAACCACCTAAGTCCAAGCCACTGATACTGTACTTTTTAAGTGAAAATGAACATTGCTCAGATTTGAATATCAAAATCAAGAAAGCCAGATTTATGCTATAAAACACGAAAATTTCAAGTCAAACTCACACAATAATTGCGAAAATTAATTGTATTATATAATATTATTATTATGCGAAAAATAGAATCATTTTTAAATAATAAATGAATTGTTGAAATCAGGTGAACCAATGTTACTCGAATAGTGTCAAATAATTTTCAATACATCCTGTTAATTTTGTGTTCCACTTATCGTTATCTGTTCTCTAAAAAGTTTAACTTCAATTATAGCTTAACTAAACTTGAATATTAATTTCAGTAAAATTTAAATGGCTGGACGGAGTAGCTAGAGTTGTAAGTTTAACTTTAGCCTAATATACTTTTAAGCTTAACACAAGTTTAAGTTAAACTTATTTTTGGTTAAGTAACAAGTGCAGCTCAAAAATTATATGTATCTTTAAATTCATTAAATTTAGTTTAAAGTAAAAATAAGTAAGATTTAAAATGAGTTCAAGCGTAAACTTTTTTGTCGGTTTAGTTATTCTAGAAAGTTTGCTTAATGCTCCTAATTAGCTTGAGCTTAGTCAAGTTAGTTTAAGCTTTTAGAGAGTGGTGGCAGATCTTATAGCTTCTATACCAGTAAATACGAGTGCATAATCCTTGTTAATACCTACTGTCGCTGCCAGAATAAGCGGAGGTAATAAGAGGTGGTCCCCATTTTGAGTTCCGATCAATAAACTCCGTATACCTAATTAGAGTCCGTTAGTGAATACAGTAGATAAGTCGTAATTAGCGTCCATAAAAAAACTAAAGCTGAAGGATAAACTAGACTGTTTGAAATGTGTAAGAGACACTACATGCATAAATTTTATTACATCCAGACAAAACACTAATGGTCATGCCAATGAACAAAAAAGATTCGGAGCAACTGAGTTCTGCCATAAAGAAAGAATATAAAAAAGTGCGTTTAGTCAAACTAACATCTATTGAATGAAAAATGAACAACAGTCCGTAACCGAATAACAGGGGATACTTTCTGGAGAGACAAAATATATCAGACAGAAATATTCTAATTAAAAAAGATTCGTTACTCTGGAATACTTCAGACGTCACTTTGCTCCCAATCGTAAATAATATCACAGTTGGTTTGAGACATTTTTTCGAAAATGCGATATACGCTAGCGATAAGTTGTACCACGTAAAATAACTGCAAACTGCAATCAGCAAACTTTTCGAGACTCATCGTTTCAAAAAGCAATACAGCCCAAAAACACCAAATTTGTCAACTTTTGTACCATTTCAAAAACGCACTTTCACTAGCTATGTCATTTATTAACATCATTTTATTGGTGATGTTCAAAAAATGAGGTTTGCTAAATAACCGACGCCGTAACGAGCATAGCAGAGTTTGTAGAATTTTTTATAAACCTTGCATCGCTTTAATAACCATAAAACCAGCTCAGCTCTGTATTTTGATGCAGAAACCTATCTTTGCCAGTTTAAACTGAGCAGCGTACGCCTACTTTAAGCTACATTTGTGTCTTGCATCAAAACATAAACTACAAGCGGAAAATTGCTGTATAATGGGCCCGTGGTGTTTTAGGGCCATCCCGGCTTCTGGCGAGTCCCAATAAAGAGTACGCTTAGAATTTAGACCATATTTTTTGCCTAGGCTTAGTCTTAGGTTTACGTTTTTTTCAACGCTTTTGATTAGAATTAGGCATAGTAATGTGCTTATATTCTTTATGATGACGTTGAAGATTAGGCTTAGGAATATGCACAGTATACCATTACGGTCCACAAAAGGTCGCATTGGCTATAGCATGTGTTTACCAGCTAACAGTTAAGTTATCATGCAAGTGAAGTGTTGCATTTTGAAACCAAAAATTCGCACAGAACACGCACGCTGTGTTAAAATACGCTTTAAATTTGACAGCCGTTTATATTTTGGTTAAAATTTAGACGACTCACATACAACTAATTGGTAATAGGCGTTAAATCTGGCTTGGTTAACCGGTTTAGGAGTATTCGGTACTGTATTGACCCGAATAAGAGGGGGGTAATAAGAAGGGGGTCCCCATTTTGACTCCGAATCCATAAGAGTCCGTATCACTAATAAGAGTCCGTAAGCGGATAGAGTCCCTAAACCTAATTAGAGTACATAAACGTCAATTAATCTTAATTGTAGGGCATAAACGACTCCAGGACCAAATAATTTGAGTTCGAAACTTTAAAGAGTGCTTATGTTTTGAAAGTACATTCCTAAGTATAACGTTGTATTATCGCTCAAGCTATTGACACAATTATCGCTCAAGCTATTGACACAAGACACATAAACGTTTAATTCAACGGATAACTGCAGTACCGGATATATATCAGTAACGAAGGGCGGCGGAGCGTGGGTTAAAAATAAATAACACTCCGTAACCGAATAACAAGTGGGGTATCATCTGGAGAGGCCAAATAAGTATCAGTTCGCCCCTCTTATTCGGGTCACTACAGTAACGCAAAAAACCTAAAAATTACAACAAGTATCAGCTTTGAATACAGTTGTTATAAAACTAACATAGAATACGCTTTGTAACTTACTGATTTAAAGGTTACGTTCAATGAGCGTCTATTTTTATTCTGTACTTTAGTTGACCAAATAAGAATAGAAGGAGAGGAGAGTCCCTATTCTTATTCAAGCAACTAAAGTACAGAGCATAATTAAACGATTATTTAACGTAACCTTAAATCAGGGTGAGACGAGCGAAGTCCCCATTTTGATTCCCGAACAATTTAAGTGTCCATATCTTTTGTCAGAGTCCGTTAGTGGATACTTGATAGAGTTCACAAGTTTTAATTAACCTAAGCTGCTCCAATATTTAGCACACACACACACTCAGGCAATCTACATAAACATTAATAGAGCCAGAAAAAAGATTAACAGCCATGGCAATCAACAAAAATGCTTCGAAGTCACATCTGACCAAAAACATAAATATAAAAACAATGTGTTCGGTCCGACCAACGTGGGGTGAATTAAAAATAAATAATAAAAACGAATAACAACGGGATCACTTCAGAAGCGGCACAATAAATATCAGTCCTTTGATATTTTATTCAGGTCATTACAGCATGGTACAACCGGAGTTGTGCCTCCGGCTCCGGCAGAAAATTGGCCTCCAGCTGCGGCTTTGGTAGAATTTTGGCCAGAGGTTCCGGCAATTTCGGTAGTAAAATTTTGTTTAGTTGCATCTGCACTATACAGTAAGTATATTATACGAACGGTTGTGGCGATCATATAACTCTAAATTACGTACTGTCGGTCCAAATGTTTAACGTATACCGTTACAAACAAACACCAGAGTATTAATACTCATTTTAAAAATAAAAATAATTTAAACGTCCGATCTGAATAGTTAAAGAAAGCAATTAGATTACAAACAAACACCAGAGTATTACTCAGTTTAAAAATGAAAATAATTTAAACGTCCGATCTGAATAGTTAAAGAGAGCAATTTGATTTCATAACATGATCGATAATAAAAAATGGTTGTCAATATTCGCCCTTTAAAACTGATGGGCGGACGGTATTTCTGCGAGTTTGCAAGCTTAATAGCTTTAGACTAATTATTTTTGCTTAAGCTTAGACTTTAGTTACAGGTGTATCGTTAATCGTTACGGCTTCAATTTTTATATATTTTGCCGTTCAAAGATTTTGTTAGTTTTCATTGATACATTTGTAAGTTTTCAGTTTGCCAGATTTGTCCAAAAATCGGTCAAAACATTTTAGCGATGAATAAGATGCCTAGGTTTTAGTGCTTGAGACGGGGGCGGTCATTCCGAGCACATTTTGCGCACATTTCCTATATTTGATATTAAGACTCGATCGACACATTTTGAATAATCAACTTGCTCATTTCAACGAGCCTTACGTATTTTATTTCATCAGTCTACATATGGTTTGTTTCATTTTTATCATCCGATCCATGTTTTGTGCCATTTTTCTTATGAATTTACATAAATCTGCTTGAATAGTGTTCATATTCCGAGTCAATGTATGAAACAGGACCGTAAAAGTAATATATGCATATTCCAAAACCTAAGTCTAAGCTTAATCTTAAGAATGAATTAATGCATAAGCCGCAACTTAAAGCCTAAACGGGCCCGTAGCGAAGGGGGGGTGCCAGGGGGGTATGAGCGCCTCCTGAAAAAGTTTTGACCTCCCCTAGAAAATGTTCAACTTGCTTGTAACTCATTGAAAACCCTTGAATGCCGCTCCTGAAATTTTTTTAGCCCCCCCTTGCAAGGTGAGCTGGCTACTTGCCTGAGCTTAAGCAAAAAAATTTACAATTAAACCGTACTCTATTGCAGTTCCGCAGCAAAACGTTCCGCCCCTGATCTTTTACATACGCTAAGTTACGTATTGCAGGAATTTCAGGTTTATTTGTAATGACACGACAGAAAATAACATAGCTAAACTTTGCGCGAATTTGAAACACAACATTGTTTGTGATTTACGCTCTGTAATAAAGATAAGCTGCGCGTCATATACATTTTGAGTGTAAAAGTGTAGCAAAGGTGCCGAAATAATAATACAATTAAAATCATTTTTGGGGCCTTTAACCATACTTTATCTCATAATTGAACCCATCATGAATAGTATTTCTCAATTATGGCTGTTTTCAGCGCCTTATGTATAGCAGAATTTGCACTGTTGTAAGATTTAATTATGGCTGCAGACTTGCTATAACTGTTATATATGTTGCAGTGATTTTGTTGTAAAATATTTTCAAACAACGCGGTTGCTGCTAAGCTATTTTTTACCAACACAGTATGTATTTCGAGTTATTTTGCCTGCAGTTGTGTTCAATCTTCGGCAAGGCTTTAGCCTTTTAAATTTTATTTGTGTTGGCATTGTTTTGCACGTTATATACGTTTTTGCTATTTGTCACCTCACTCGGGCGGTAACTGTGTTTTCGTTAGCGGCAATCGTCAAAGAAACATGTTTTATGAACACAAATGAACGTTTTTGCAATAAATTTTGTTCCATTAACACTTCTTAACCAGAATTTTTACACCATAAGCTGTCTTTTTTGTCGCATGGTACGACAGACGTAGAAGATGGGCCAATGTTAAAGACATGCGCGGAACAGTATTATCAGCATATTCGTAAGCCTAAGCCTAAAGCCTATGCCTAAGCGTAACAATGAGCATATTGCTAAGACTAAGCCTAAACCAAGCAAAAAATTTAGTCTTAAGCGTAAGTTTACTATTTTCTAGTCTCACAGAAAAACGGTCCGCCCCTGATATTTGCATGGGCCGACGTTTGTAGGACTATTAAATTACACAACAGGATTTCAGACATGACAAGTCGATTTTATTGTTGCTGTTTCTGCACCTTAATAGTAAACGGATTTGAGTACTTAATAGCCAAATCCGAAATTTGGCTGATGTTGGTGTTGGAGCACATTTGTGCGTCCAGTTAGCAGCTCTGACGCGGCAACTCTGCCCAACAACACCTTATTACACACTGCGCCAAGAGTACGACTGCAGTTTTCGCGTTAGTTGAAGTATTGCTAACAGCTTCACGCAGGCACTGGAGGGCACATCAATGGCCAGTTTTTATATCTGTGAAGGAAAAACTTACAAACTTTAGCACACAACAGTTTCCAAAGTTTACTATAATATTTGGACACTATTGTAATTTTCCTAACCACTACGCAAATATGGGAGCACTTTTTCACTGTAACATGAAAATGTTTTGCTTTCCTGTTTTAAAAACTAGTTTCTACTGCGAAAATTTTTCGGTAAGCTTGCGTTATATTTTTCATGCGTGTTGCCACCCCCCCAAGCCCGTTCTGCACTAAATATTTGATTATTGATACAGCTAAAATTACTGAAATAGTTTTTAACTGTAACCAAACTTCCAAATTCGATTTAATATTCAAAACAAAAGAAATATAACTGTAAATAAGATTTTAATAAGTGGTGACTATTGTAGCATTCAAACGTAAAATATATAGCTATGATCTCAGACTAAATCAGGATCCGGCTCCGGCTCCGTCAGTGTTTGGTATCCGGTTGCACCCTGATATACATTATGTATTTAGGTTTCCACTGGAATTTCTGCAAATATTCAATTCCTGTTCCTGTTACTGTTCCTGCATTCAAAGAAGCAGGAACCGGATTTTTTTCGCTTTTGTTGCAAATTAATTATAATCATTTAAATACTGGAAACTTTGTCATTACAAATTTGTTATTTCGAAACGAGTGTTTTTGCAATTGGTTCAATTTTGTTAACAAACTGTCACTGATGAGTTTTCGCAAAATTTGACGATAAAATAGCTGAAAATTCACTCAACCAATCATTTTACCAAGTTTTTTTAAAAAGTAACAGTAATTCGGAGACGAAAATTAAGTTCAAATTCCGGTTCCTGCTCCTGCGCCGGTTCCTGCAAAAAAATTCAATTACTGTTTCTGTTCCTGTTCCGACAAAATTTAGTTCCTGTTGCAAATTTGAATTTGCCGATGCCTAGCATGATGTATATATTGCAGTGTTCCGTTATATGGTCTGCTTATATCAAAAGCATTTACCTTCCGCTTGGTGATATCTGCAGTTGCACATGTTATTTCAAGTTTTCCTGAAAAGTTAATTTAAAGACATAATGAAACTATTAATTCATATTTTAATCTACGCTGCATTATTTTCCGGTTTGGATGCAAGCAGTCAGGCAACCAAAACGCACACTGGAGAAAATCCTGTTGACGTTATTGATCCGCTGATGCATGGTTAGTTAACAGCTGGAGTTGTTTTCAGAAATTATAGACTTGTCATATATTTCGAAAGATAATTTGTCCACGCTTATTAGCAAGTTGGGCCAATGTAAACAACAGGAGCGGAACAGTATTATAAGCTTATTCCTAAGCTTAAGCCTAAACCTATGCCTAAGCCTAAGCCAAGCAAAAAAATAGTCTAAAACTTAAGTTTATTCTATTCTAGTCCCACACAAAAACGTTCCGCCCCTGAACTTTACATGGACTCTAAGATGAAACATAGTCGTCGCCGAAAATGTTGTATGGAAACAGAGTACGGGGAACTTCTATGACTAATCCCGAAACGTTTCAGACGTTGTCTTGATGACTTGTCCGATTCATGGTAGCAGTGAATTGTTGCTTGTTCATTGATTGTGGTTACGCCAAGACGTGTAAATTTGTCGCTATCACCGTTTGAGAGTTTGAATAAATTGTTCGAACGCAAGTTACAAGACCTCTTAACTGCTGGTATAGAAAACGTGATTTGCAATCAAATGTGTTTCAGGATTCCAATTCATCCTGAGCAACAACTTTAAACACCGGTACTTTAGCTTAGGCAATGCGCCTAAACTATTTATATCAATATTTCCTACAGGCCCAAACGAAAAATTAGTTCACAAAATTTATTCGTCAAAAGATTTACAAGCAGCAGACAATGCCTTAACGCTGAATAAGTTAAATCCAGCAACATGGTACGTTGTATGTGTGGAATTTGAAAATTCGTCTCCGGAACAAAATGGACATAGTTCTGGGACTGCGTGTCGGCTCATGAGAACCCTTGACGAATACGGACGCGATACAAAGTCAATCTTATCCCAGGTCGCAGTGTCTGACATCGGTGCCAACCACATCAAAATTAACATCAGCGTGGGAATCGAAGGCTCTGGCCGCCTGACAACATATTTGCAGTTCGGTTCGGTTCCAGTCCAGGAATTCATTGCCAACTCTGGGCAACGGAGACAGATGCAGCTTCAACTGCACTTCAAAGGAGCCAAGCCGCATTTCAACTACGGTCAATTGTGTATCGTTTACGAGCCTTTTTCCATTCACAACTCGTATTACACAATGCTCGGAAGATCAATTCATGCGAACAGACACGAATGCCATTTGGGTTCGTTGCATACCAAACAGTATGGAATGTTTCAGTGGTACAGCGACGGCGAGGCAGATGCAAAGGAATTTAGTCGATTTTCTGACCACGAAACTTACGTTCGGGAATTGCACAAGCGGAACTTAGACGCTTCGAACAAACCAAAAAACTCTGATTCCACAGCGAAAGAAAAATCGAATCAGCGAATGCTACTATTTTTTCTAGCCTTAGCGGCATTGCTTTGAAAACAGTAGTTCAAGCCGCTGACGTATCCAAGGAGCGGTCAACTCAAACCCGGGCCTCTCATATATACAAAAATCACAACCAAAATTTTGTATTTAAAATTTAGTACTAAAATCGTATTCGACTTCTTGCTTGAGGTGACCCCCGCCAGAAATTTTCAAATGCATCATTGTATCAAACATTTACAGAAACGAGACAATCTGTATTTAATATTTTACTGTTTTAATTTGTATATTTTAACTTAAAATATACTTTTGTTAGATTCAATGCTAAAGTTGTCAAAAAATTACAGAATCCAAAAGTGAATGTCTCAAAATCATTAGCTGAAATTAATTTTAAACACCTTTTTAATATCGGTGTTCAGCACTTAAGTTTTATTGTTCATTCCTTTGCTAATTTTCGGTTACTTTAACATTTTAAACTAAAGTAAACGTGAAAGTAACATCACAGAAACTTAATCACCTGCAGCCATTATTAGATCTTTTCGAACACAAAATTTCAGAGTTTCCATTATTTAACATGAAATAAAATCCGAAATTCTCAAATGTGTGTAGCACCTATCACCAGTTTGTGATAGGTCCTGCACCTTTTGAACCAGCACATGGTGAGGTTCGAAACTCAGCAAGGTGTTCGCGTTTGATTTGCCACACTTCTGCACCAATTTTAATATTTGCAATTGCTGATGTTCATCAGTTTGAAAATCTAAAGCCAACTGATGATAGGGCGTATCCGCATTTGAGAATATGGGTCAAACAGGTAATTACAGGTCATCCACGTTAAAATGCACATTTACATGTAAAAATGTTCCATCCTTCCCATTTGGAACACCAGCAAAATACACATTCAAGCTAGAGGCAATGGACAGATTTATCGGTGTATTCAGCCAGTGTAAATTGTCTCGATTCCGTCGTAACAGACTTGTAACAAATACTTGCTGCCTTCAGGATATCAATACATTCATAACGGCTTACGTTAGAGTAGGGATATTAATACGCATACACATTTCAGTGCTGTACAGCAGGGTGCAACCGGAGGTGAAAATGTAGGAGCCGGAGGTCAACGAAACTTGTCGGACCCAGCGCCGGAACCGGAGGTGATGTGAAATTAGGTAGTAAAAATGATGATTAATTAGTTAATTTTAGCCAATATCTGCAATATGTTGTTAATTTGTTTTGGTTTTACGCTAATTTCATGGCGAAATTTCGGAAATTCTTTCCCAAAAATTGTGACAAAAGTAAAACGATAGGCGCTAAGCAGATAAATTTTGCAAAATTATGCAAAATTTTACAACCGAAATTGCTGGAACATCCGGCAAAAATAATACCGGAGCCGGAGCCGGAGGCCGATTTTCTGCCTGAGCCGGAGGCAGACCTCCGGTTGTACCCTGCTGTACAGGTAGTCTCTTGACAGTAACATTTTGTGATAATAGATTCGTTACAAGCAAACTCCTGGACCATACTGTAGAGATTTATAATCCAAGTTTTACAATTCGTCAACATTTGGTGAAATCATCAAAAATTTGTCGCCATTCGACTTCCAGTTCCACAAATTTGCGTGTGGAATTACCGGAAAACATGAGACGCTGAAATATTAAAAAATTCTAAATTCCAGTATTATTGCTGTTTGTTGGACCTCGGCGATGCCGAGTCTAACGTGCACCGTTTTTCCAAGCAAAACGAAGATAACACAAACCAAACAAAAACCCTATACATAAGGATGCAAAACATAGCTTTTTATTGAACACAATACTAACGCGCATCAGAAACAATAAAGTGACAACTGACTCCCTCATAACCGAATCCGTCGGTATTTATAGTGCAATCTATTTTGCATATTCAAATTCAAGCGACTTCGGTATCCTTGATAAACTATTCTTTTCCGGCTCAAATTCGCCCCCGCTTTGACCTCACCGAAACCAGTACCTGATTTGCATACTGAAACCAAAAACCTGTACCTAAATTTATTCTGATTTCGTGACCTTACACTACCCCCGCGGTGAGACGCGGAGTGCCATGAACTAGCTAGTATTAAACGTTACTCGTTTTAGGCTAGAAATGGTGGAACTCTCGCTTCGTTTCAAAAAATTTTCAGCTAAAATAGCTGCTTTGATTAGCTAACTCTGATAATTTATGGTCAATTTTTTTTTGCTGGCCAGGCTTGATAGCCACGTAGTTTTGCGAATACTACATCTCCTATATTATATGTGTTACCTCTTGCTGCCTGGAATTTTAAATTTTCTGATTCGTGCGAACTTTTTAACAAATTTTTTTGCTCCGCCTCCTGTGTGAAACTCTGTGAGAAATCCTCGGTGTCGGCTTCTAGAAAAGCCGGTTTCACTCGGTCAATAGAAACTTTCTGTGTTGAATTTTCTATTAAAATCGTCACGGTTTTGTTATCTTTCTCAACTACCTTATACGGACCCGTATAGCGGGGGTGCAATGAAGATTTTGGCGCAATGTTCCGTAACCAGATGTATTTCGCTGCCGGTAATTCTTTTGGCACGAAATAAGGTGCACTGTGGTTTCGTTCCGGAGCTGCTAGCTTCTTAACTGTTTTAAAAAATGCTTCGACAAAATCACTTGTGGGTTCCAAATTCTGTGTTACACATGGTGTGAAAAAATGGCTTGGTATCTC
>JASANG010002901.1:0-48445 GCA_030248215.1 Enoplolaimus lenunculus
AAGTCTAAATCACGAACTTCTCACACTCACTAGGGTGTCAAATCAAGCAATGGTGGACGCTTTTACCTCTTTCGTGAGGTTTGTTCTCGGTACTTTCAACTGCATCCAATTCAACGTGGAGGTCCGGGTGTCATTGTGCAGATAGACGAAAATCAGTTTGGGTATAAGGTCAAACATCATCGCGGTCGCGTTCCACAATCAGATGTGTGGGTATTTGGCATGGTGAACACAAGTGTGACTCCGGAAATTGGCTATATGGAAATTGTCCAACAGCGTGACGCAGAAACGTTATATCCGATAATATCAGATGTCGCTCGGCCTGGATCCATCATTCACAGCGATTTGTGGGCCGCATACAACAATATTCAAGTTGGATACGAGCACAGATCCGTTAATCACCACCTTCACTTCGTAGACCCCGAGACCGGTGTGCATACGCAGCACATTGAATCCTATTGAAACCGTCAGAAAATACGTGCGAAGCATATGCGAGGAGTTCGGCGAGAGTTGCTACAAGAATATCTCAATCAGTTTTGTTGGCGTGATCGTTTTCAAGAATGTGCTTTTGAGCACTTATGTACTCATATCAGAGAACAATTTCCCTGTGCTTAAAGCGCTCTCAAGGCCTATCTTTATGCAAATAGACCTTTCCAGGGCTACTAACTACTGTATTTGTGGACCGAAACTATGTTCAAAAAGCCTTCTCAAGAGCTATAAATTAAAGTTCCCCCTAAAATATCAATTAAAGTTTTCCCCTTCTAGTGGTATCAATTAAAGTTCCCCCCTTAGTTATATTGGGGGGACTTTAATTGATCCAAATATTGTTCGTGGGAAGATCTAACTCTAAGCCTTAAGCGTATAACTAAGCCAAAGTCTAACCTAAACGAAACTTTTACACTGTCGAGAAAAGAACTATAAAGTGCTAACAAGTTTCCCGTCTCAATTTTGCTGGGGCCTATATGTTTAGAAATTTTCGCACCTATATGTGCTATTTGACAACTGTTCAAGATATCCACTGCAATGTCGGATCCAGAAATTTCTGACGAGAGAGCCGCGCGGTACATAACTGTGAAAATCCTTTCGAGCGAAATGATTGAGAATCCGAGTAAAATTTTAGTACTAACATCATAATGCAGAATTTTGGATTTGACCCCTGTTGGCCGGCATTGTCTGCTTGCCTACTTAGCTTTACACATTGAGCCAATCTGATCCAAGAAATTTTTGTCATGCTCTTATAAAAGTTATCTTCCTTTTATTGTAGTTGCTAGAGCATTCGTAAGCAACAATTTTCCCTTTTGACTTCCTGGTTCCCAACCGTTAACCAAATAGTGTGAAAACTCAAGCTGATAGGTTTGTTTTAAAGCAATTTAAAGTTCTGTTTACCCGTCTCAAAACCGTTATCCGCCTGCTCCGCACTTGAAAATGGCAAAAAACATAAAAAAAACTTTGTTGTTTCGGTCACAAAACTGTCCCTGAACCGGTTATGTTCCACTTGTAATATTTTCGATAGAAAAAAAATAAAATATCTGCAGAAGATTATCATTTATAATACTCGTGTAATCAATCATCATATTTATGACGAAACGGTCGTTTTTTATGAATATTACATTCGCTATTAGACACCAGTAAATGCTGAAAATATTGCCATATAAAAGTGTAACTCAGGTATTGTAGCCGATGTCAAATTTCGCAACTTGCACACTTCACACGTACGAATGACATTTGTGGACAGCAATTAGCGTTAAACATGCATAATCGTAAAGAGCTGATCTTGTGCTCTTACTTGTACCGGTACTACTTGAGAGGATAGCCGACATGGTACAGAAACTCAATCTTCTCAATTACATAGACAAGTTGAAAGATTAATTTTTTTGTTCATGTGCATGTTAACATTAGTAAAGTTGTAAGGCAATTGTCAGCTGCATTAAAAGTTACTTTTTTAACATTAAGATAATTATACATTAATCAGACGACAATAAAGCTATAATACAACTTCCTGTAGACACCAAAGTTCTAGTAGAGGTTCAAACACTGCCTTCACTTACATGTGAACTTTGCGGCTTTAATCCTGTTCACAATAAAACGCTATGTAGTGCATTTTTCTAGTTTTAAGCAGCATCTTTGAAAATGGTTTATTGTTAGCAGAAAAAACTCTAAAATGTATTGCTTGCGTACTCATCAAAAGCAAAATGCTTTAATTTGAACGCTTTTTAGCGAGTTATATTTAAATTGCAAAAAGGTCTTTGTGTTTTTGGCATGATTCTTTGCAGAAAAAGGCAACTTTTTAAAAATCTGACTTGTTTTGTCAACTGTAAGGGGGCAATGCAACCTGCGGACAAAAATTGCGGAAAGTACCCACAATTAAATGTGACGCAGTTGTAGCAAACGCATCAGTTCTGATCGGATTGATATTAAACTAAATCAAGTTGTTTATGCAAATCGTCAAATATTTGGTTTTAAATTTAAGATATCGTAATTTATTTAAACGTTAAGAGTGAAAATGAATATTCATTCATCAGCGAACAGCATTTGGGAACAGATCAGGTCCGTGGAAGAAATACCTGGTCATCGCTGCGAGCACAACGATACACATCTTGTGTCAAACAGTTTCAATGGGCACAATTTGTTGACAGTGCATCAAAATAAGCGGACACGTTCTCGACGGCTGATACAGCAGCTTCGGCCAACAATTCGATTATTGCAAGCTCTTGGGTTTTACGTGAATTCGTTAGATTGCAATGCTGAACTTGAGGAAAGTGTATTTCAATAGGGTTTACAATATTTCCGTTTATAACTTCTCAATGCCGCAACTGTTGGACAGCGGCGGAAAGCAGTCGCCCACTTGCGGTCATCTCCGTTCACCCTGGCTGTGTTTTTCGATTCATAACACAATTCTGTATGATAAGGCCAGTTTGTTTGCCAATAGAGAACTGTTCTTGCCTCCAATACTGACAATTGTTGGTGGCGGAGCTTTAGCAGTGCCGTGATTAGGGTCTGAGGCCAAGTAAAGTCAATATGAGTGTCCCAAAAGTCAACGCGGGGACCCTCAATGTCAATAATCCTTCGGGTTCCCACCCACAAGAGATCTTTTCAAATACTGTGTTATATAGTCACCGATATAAAAATAAATATTTGTGTATCAAGTACTTTAGTGATGGATCAAAGACTTTTGGTGGCTAGGGATACTGGATACTTTTTGTGTCCAAAAAACTTTAGTTTTAATGCGTGTCTTTTAGATTTTTAAAATGAACTATTCAGCCGAAATATCAAATATTTTGAATACGTGATCGACCTGTTTTACAGCTATTTTGTTACTAACACATTTCAATTTGGGATGAAAAATTTAGTTTGCAAAATTTTGTAGCACGGCAGAGCCGCTGGGCCCATCAACCAAATTCACCCTGGTTGCGCCGCAAAATGCGGTCACAGTAACATAGCGCACGAGCGCAGCAAGCGAGATACCAAATGTATCTTCAGCATTGATTCCATTGGAGTGGTCATATTTCAAAGAATAGATATTAAAACAGTATGCCTCAGAGACTAAGATGTACATCAAGAGTGAAATAGTGGAAAAATTTCGTGAGCTAAGCGAGCGACATGACATGCGATAATTATTGGAACAAATTAAAATATTAATGCAAAAATCACTCATTTTAATATTTTGTGAGAGGTCTTTGGTGTAAAGGGTTCCTTGCGTGTGAAAAGTTTCCCATTTGCATGGTATGCGGCCTGTTAAGCACAATACTGGGTTATTTTTTGCAATGCTTTTAAGTCAGCATTTAAATGTGTATTCGTACACATACAAACATGACTGAACAAACTTTAATATTTGGGAGGGTGCGCTCGGACAATTATCACAGTGTAAGGGGCGAAATTGTTAAGACCGGCTCTGGATAACGCACATGAGTATGTTTTTTCGCTGACAATAATGTACCGCATTTTCTGTTCAAGATAACGTTGATTTTTGGCAAAAATGCACCGCATAGTTGTATTTAAAGCCACCGAGCACAGGGTTTGTTCAGAGGTTATTAGCAAACTTTTTCTGTTAGCAACACATCACACCCCGCTTGAAACTTTAACAAAACGCAACTCACACTTTTTTAAAATTTTAGCATTGTATTGTGAAACAGTGTCAATTGTGAAGTTAGAGCGTTGCGCGCCACGTGCTTGCTTATTTCAACGGAATAATAGAGTAAACTCTATTCACACGAGCAAGTTTTTGCAGCAAAACTTGCACGTGCAACTTGCATACGCAAGTTTGGTCAAAAAGCAGTTTTGAAGTTCTTGCCGCTGCAAATTAGTCACTGGATTTATGCTATATAATGTAATTCGCACCTGTGAACGCAGCTGCAAGTCGCTTAAATTTCTTGCAATTGCAGTTTGATTGGTCAGTAGGAATGTCCTTTTGAAAGTACTTGCTGCTGCAAGTATTTCGTTTAAGTTTCAGCTGCGAGTTCTCGCTGTAAAAACTTGCACGTGTGAATGGGGCTTTATATACGGTTGTAGGTTAAGCGGCTTCTCGTTAATTCAAGCGCGTACAGGACTTATATTATCTACCTATATATCACACAATATTAGCGCGTCTAGCCAAGCAAAAAATGAGTCTAAAGCTTAAGCTTACTTTGTTGTAGTCTCACGGAAAAACGTTCCGACACTGATCTTTACATGGGACCCCAATTGCATACTACAATTTTGATAGTATGCTGAACTTGTGCGGCACAATTGCCTAATAGCCTATTAATTCATAATGGGATATGATTGAGTTACGGTTTTTATGAAAATAGCCAACCAAGAACGCACAGGTTTATTCACAGTAAACACTACACTTGGGCTATCATCCAAATTGAATTCCGCTTTAGAAAAACCCAATTTAGAATAAGGCTGAATTATGGTATGGGCAACAACTCCCAACATTAGACATTGCAGAAGAAAATGTATTCACAATTGTTACAGAATTCACTGTCGATCACTCCACAATCAACAGAGAACGGTAATTCTTGTTCACGCCGACGCTGTTCAGTTTACTGTTTAGCGCTGTTGACGGCTTGCTATATTGTATTCAATTTTGCAATATTGATTCAAAACGTAAAATTAGCATGGCATTATAGACGTTATTTTGGTATGTGGGACGCGGAAACAATTATGGTTGTCATCAGCGGAATGAAACCACTTCAGTGCTTAATAAATTTAGGTCAGTTGCTGATGTTCCTTCACAACGTTATGTAATCGTGGAAAACTTGGCTACTTAAATATACGCATAACATTTACACAGTAAAACACACAATTGTTATTAAAAATATATGATCTACACGGGGAATCATATGATTGGCTTCTCACGATCTCTTATAAATTTTCAATATCCAATTTTCAATTTTTGTCAAATCCGACTTAATGAGGTTCGCTTGCCCCGTACAAATATACAAAAACTTCAAAACTTGCCAGTTATATAACACTTGACGCAGTTTGCAGAGTTGAATCATGTGACAAATATTAACCAGCCGACTATTGGTTCTGCATTTGTGGTAGTCAAAAAACCAACCTAATGCTATGTCAACGATTTGAATTAACATCAAGTCCATTACTTATTGAGCTTAATTTACAAACCTATGTTCTGCTCGTTGAAAATTTAATGCCATTCGATTCAACTAGGATCCTGTAAAGTTGAACTTTTTAGTTGTTGTGCGAAGCTAAAATATGCAAAGATTTTAAAATGTGCGTTTGTTCATTAACCAATTTTAGTTTTACAAAAGGAAGCTACATGTATTCCATCATTACAATTGTACTTGCGTATACTGTACTGTTTTACTGCCTTAAGTTTGGATACCAAAGTAGATTATGCTCATTTTTATGGCGGATCCAAGGGAGAACGGGCGATGTAACTTCCACCAACATTGCCGATGAGTAAATTTTGAGATGGAAATGGTTAACCTAAGAATTAGGATATGTTTTCTAGCCCAATAGGTCAAAAATATGGTGAGGTTGAGAAATTTTCCTCAAACGATGCAATTCGTGGACACTAATATATAAAAAAATTTGCTAGAACGAGTTTTAAACGTTAATACAGCCAACGATTTAAACACAAAAACTATCCGTATCCTACTGAGAAACCGTGGATCCACTACTGTTTGTTTCAACTTTAACGTAAGCGTTTGGATCAATCATTTAGGTAGTTTTTTGTATCGAAGACGAAAACATTACAATTTGTTCAAAAAACTGGATCTACTTGATTCGTTGTTTCGAACAAAAATTGGTGTGACATTAAACGGCAAATGGGTCAACGTTGCAATGTGGGGAGCATCAAGTGCAGTAGCAGTTGGTTGTCTTACACTGCGCACTGCACAATTCATAGTCGGTAAAGAACAGTTTGGGGTTTCAACGCATGCTGACGCTTCGTTTGTACTGATTATACTTATTGGATTGTGGCAGTTGTTACCGATTTGGTATTTCCACGCGTTAAATGTTTGCATTCGTTATTGGCTGAAAAAACTACAGACTGGCATGAACGCTAAACGAAATCAGCAACTTCAAGTCTCAAAAGCATATCAAACACAAGGGGTTGACGAGAATAACTCGGAAGTTTTTGATGAGGAGCAACGAACCAGAGCGAACAACAACAATAATCGCAAAATAGATCCGAATTTGCGGCGGTGTAATGCTGAGCCTTTATGGTTACGAAATACGACAGAAAACGTGACTCATGCAACTTCATACGAAGTTCAACTTTCATATGGAAGTAAAGCTGATGCGCGAAGACAGAACGGAAGAAACACTGTCACTTTAGACGGCTCTACTACAAGCCTGTGCTCCAACCCTTGTTGTCATAACGTGCCGAAACGGAGTGAAAGAAATTGTAATGATGAGGTGTTGCATTTACCTTTTGGAAACGTTGGACTGCATGACGTCATTAGCAAGCCGACAAAGAAGTCTCTCAGGTGAGCGTTTCAGTTGCTGTCATGGTTGTTGTGCACGCTGATTTGACTTTTCGAGATTTAAAGTAGAACGGTAACTAATACATATTGTAATATTTTAAAAATATATGGTCTCTGTTATTGTCACTGGTGGCTTTGTTTTCAAAGAAACATATGTTGCAAAGTAGAGAAGAACTTTTTGTAAAACCTGGTATAAATAGTAAATTGCCGGTTACGGTATACAAAATGAACCTACTTTATACCGGATGTTAATGTTTGCGGCGAAAATTTAATTAAACTGATTTCTAAAACGGGACATATTTAACCCGTTTGGAACGTTGAATGAACGGCAAACACGTTCATCGGATGGTACAAAACTAACCCTATGGCAAAGTTTCTGACACTTTACTGAAACGTTGAAAATCTTATAAAACCTTAAGGCACGACCAACTACCCTGCCAAAAATGATGACTCAAATTCGACTCACTGAGTCGCACGTTTGACTCTGGCTGAGTCGAGTTTGACTCAGTTTGCGTAGTCCCGTAGAGCCTATTTCGGAGAGAGTCAATTTGACTCACCATTTTCTGCAGTGGAGAACCTTCTTGAACACGTCTGTTGAGTAAGCAAAAACGTCCACACGGAAGCCGAAACGTTTTGCAACTTGGCACACTTTATTCTTGTTGTTGGAGGTGGAATGAGCAAAAAGCGCCACAGCCGAAGTATTTAAAATGCAATAACGCATTACGCTACAGATTCAAATTAATTTGTTGGTGAACACAAAAGTTTGAAAGAAAGTGTAGGTACCAATTTTTCAGCAATACATTTCTGACGAAGGTGGCCTAGGCCCCACAGGAACAGTCTCTCAATCCGCCGGTGGACCAGTAATACGTTGAGTGGCGTAACACTACTATACGCTTATTGCTAAACCAAAACCCAGCCTAAGCCTCACGTAAATATATGCCTATTACTAGGCCTAAAACCAAACCTACTCTCCAGAAGCTTAAACTAACTTGATTTAAGCTTTAGATAATCCAGCAGTATTAAACTAACTTTCTTGATTAACTAAACTAACAGGTAGATTTACGCTTAGACTCATTTAAAATCTTACATATTTTCAGTTTAAGCTAAACTTAATGAACTCTTAAGTACACATTAAGTTTAGTTATACTCGTATTAAACTTAAAAACGTGTTAGTCTAAGTAAAATTGAAAATTCTAGAATAGTTAGTCCGTCCAGCCATTTCAGTTTTACTAAAACTAATATTAAAGTGTCGTTAAACTATAATTTAAGTTTAAGTTTTTAGAGAGTACCAAAAAATTATTTAAAGCTTAAACATGGGTCCTTTAACTAGCAGCTATAAGATTTACAAAACTCCTAAGTTCGAGCAGTACCTTGACACTAGTTTAGGTTCATATTCAAAGTTAACCTCTTGACCTATGCTGCATGAATACTTCCTACTTCGTCCAACACCTAATTTTAACCTAGGATTCGAACCACCAAGCTCTCGATTAGGAAATGGTGACTATTACCATTTAGTTATAGGAGTTTGACGCTCGAACGTAAGAGGGTATTTACGTCTTGTTGAAATTTTGTGCTATACGTGTATAAAATTATTGAGCACCGTGAATGGCATTGGTGTATTTATTTTACGTAGTTACGCAGTTTGCGGTCCATGTTATTTTAGCGTCCAAGTTTCTGGTGGGTCTATAAAAGAGTCGGTTTAGATTATAGAATACATTTTTTTTGCTTAGGCGTAGGCTTAGGATTAGGCTTAGGAACTCATTTTTGCAACGCTTAGGTTTAGGCTTAAGAATACCACTTAATCTACTGTTACACCCCTTAAAATCACATTGGCCCAGTTTGCAATTAGTTACTGATATGGCATTACTCTATGCGTGAAAAGGCAAACTGCAGTCTTAACTTGACGTTTTAAATATTGTAGGTCTAAAACGCCATGGAGCATTGGATTCATCGTGTCAACGTATTTTAGCATTGTTGACGTCATTAAAACAGTCGATCGCTTATTTAACGTTTTTATTTTACTATCAGTCGCACGTTGCATTGTCTCGTTGTGCCTGACTGTTTATATCGCCACCGAAGTTCAAACGATGATTATGGAAAAGTCGACGCTACCACAAGAAGAACGTATTTATATTATGTTTCATGCGGCATGGAGTGCATTTGAAATTGCACTCGCTTTTTTGTACATTATTGTCGTTTCATACAGTGGCATGCTTACTAATGAGAAGGTAAAACTGAAATAATAAATGTTTTGTCCATTTTCAGACAGTACTGATACGCATTACCGCATTAAAATCATCGTCCAACACCATTTGCAAGCGTGAGTGTTTTGTAAGTGAGTGCAGAAGTCATTATTCAAAAGTTTAATACGCGAGCGAGATAATGCTTATGATTTTCGCAGGGTTTTATAGCGTTTGCCTAAAACTACCGTTTGGTTCTTCTCACTGACATTCTCGATGGAATATGACTGTCGGTATATACGCACGTAAGTGTATGTAAAGCAAATGTTGCCATGACTGCACATATACCGGCATAAGAAGTTGTTGCAATGTCCGCGCAATGTAGTGGTAGCATGCTTGGCTCGAGCGAAGAGGGCCGAGGTTCGATTCCCGGCATGGTCATTAACTATGGGCAAAACTTCAAACAGGGGTCGTGCAGACCGTTAGCACCAACATGGAGGTCCCACCGAGATGGGCACTGCAAACAGCAAGCACATGAATTCGGGTAGTTGGATTCGCGGTCCGGGACGACCGTCTGTAGTAAAAAAGAGGATGTCGGTATATGTGCACGTAAGTGTATGTAAAGCAAATGTTGCCATGCCTGTGCACATATACCGGTATAAGAAGTTGTTGCAATGACCGCGTAGTGTAGTGGTAGCATGCTTGGCTCGAGCGCAAAAGGGCCGAGGTTCGATTCCCGGCATGGTCATTAACTTTGACAAAACTTCAAACAGGGGTTGTGCAGACTGCTAGTACCAACAATGACCTGTTCCTTCTTGTATACTCTCTATTTTTAACGTAAATTTTGTAGTTGGGATTATAACTGATGTTGATCTTACCACACTGAGATTATGACTCCGTTGACATACTCGTGGGAAACGGTGTACCGGCGGGTTATCGAGTTGAACGAGCGCTTTTTTATTATAAATAAATTAAAAAAATATGTAATTGTGTGTTTTCTGCGTAGAACATATAACCTGCGTAAATTACCACGAGGCCAAAAATTGTCGTTAGTTAAATGTAAAGAAAGAGAGCGTCCTTGCGAAAATCAGGGGTGGCACAGACCGCAACACTATTATTAGTTTAAACTGACCTATTTTAAGCTTTTGACTTAACATGAGTAACACTACATCTTGCAGCATAAACTTGCATAGATAATTTACTGTTGTGAAAAGCTGAATCGAAACGAGTCATGAATGTTTCAGGCGCGTATGTTTAAAATGCACTTACTGTCATACCCTGCGATAACCGATGAAGACCGGTATCAGGCGAGTTGGTTCATATTACAGGGTTAATTATTTAGTCGCCCATACTTTTAATGCTTACCTGGTTAGATGCTTTGCATCTTCATTTACGTTAGTGTACCAATATTGGTATTTTGCTATATGGTTTGAAAGGTAAAACAGCAGATCTGATTTTGCTATAAGGTTTTAAAGGTAAAACAACATATCTGTATTTTGCTATAAGGTTTTAAAGATAAAACTGCAGATCATCAAAAAACGGAATCTAAAGTCGCAATATTTTGCATCTTTTGTACGTAAAGTAAACTTTGGCCATTCCGCTATAGGTGTGACGTTTTCCTGATAAGCTTAAAATTCTGAGCTCTCGAAGACCAGGTTTTTATAACCGCTGTTGAGTATGACATAAACCATACAACAATGAACGTTGAGTTTTTGTTGAGCAGCAGTTTTATGCCACCAGGGTGTAGCCAAATGATCGTTTCCGTTTGCAGTAAAAATCCGTTTCCGTAATAGAGATATCAGAAATTCTGTTACTTTTTTCTTAAAGAAATAAAGTAATTTAAAAATCACTAAATTCATCCAAACCAAACCGTTGCACATTAATATCCGTTTTAAGTTTCCGTTTGCATTTCAGTTATTTTGACCATTTCTTGCTCTCGTAATTTTTACTACTGTAGTGACCCGAATAAGAGGAGGGACTGATATTTATTTGGACTCTCCAGAGGGTACCCTTCTTGTTATTCGGTTACGGACTGTTATTTATTTTTATCCCACGCTCCGCCACCCTTCGTTACTGATATATATCCGGTACTGCAACTGTCCATTGAATTAAACGTATATTTTTATCTTGTGTCAATAGCTTGAGCGATAATGCAAGGTTATAGGAATGTACTTTCAAAATTTAAGTACGCTTTAAAGTTTCGGATTCAATTTACTTGGTCCTGGAGTCATTTTTGCACTACAATTAGGGATAACTGACCTTCATGGATTCTAACTAGGATTCAGGGACTCTATCGTCTTACGCACTCTTATTAGGGATACACACTCCTATTGATTGGAACTCAAAATTTGGACCCCCCTCTTATTATCCTACACCCACTTATTCGGGTCAGCACAGTATTAATTTTTCACACTGGAGTTTTACACAGCAAGATGTTGCGTTTAAAAATCTTATTGTAATTTTAAATTTACAGGTGTTCCGGTTGTCGCAAAAAGTGAACACTCAAGCTTCGTGGGGCATATCTGCTTGGCGTGCAATCCCGATAGAGCGCCCATTTGGGTTCACAGTGAGTTTATTCGAGTTGGAGCACGCAAGGGTGAAGGCTTTCTCAAAATCCAGAGTGGGCCGCCAATGCAGTGGCGAATTTAGGTACTTTCCGTTTAGGCTCTGATGTTCCAATGTTGGTGTCGCGGCTGAGTACGCCCCCTCCGAAGTTTGTATTGAGGACGCGCTCCGAAAATAAAAAATCTCAGCAAGTTAGGCCCGTCGTTTGGTAACTTGGCAGGTTTCAAAACAACGAGTACAACAAGTTAACCCAACACTTAGGAGAATAACCTCGCGTGCAAACTTTTTGACCTTTTGTTTACAAGTCGCTGAACAATACATATTTATGGCACAGACTGATACAATCTGTGCATTTTCTAACACAATCGCGAAGGCACGTAGACATGTTAAGACTACGGTAGTTTTTAATTAAACTGGCTATTAAGAGGGGTCCATATGGTGGTGAGGCACTATTTTTGTTTGGGCCTGTCAAAGTGGGATGGGCGTGGGTGCTTCAGCCCTAGGACTAATGCGTATAATACAAAAGGGATGGTCATAGGAATTGAGAACATAAATATATTTAAAAGTTGGATTCTACACGGTACTGGCAAAAACAATCGTTTAAATTCTCGTTGTCCATTCGACGGTTTTATTTTAGTAAACGCTTAAACTTAAAAATATCTCTAGGTGTTATTTGAATCACAATTTTGATCAATGTATAGAACAGGAGCGGAATAGTAGTTTAAACATATTCCTAATCCTCAACCTATGCCAAAGCCTAAGCGTAAGAGTGAGCTTATACCGGAACTTAAGGAAAAATTAGCCTAAATCTTAAGCTTCCTATATTCCAGTCCCACGGAATAACGTTCCGCCCCTGATTTTTACATGGGCGTATTTTTTGTCACTTTTTAGCTAATCAGCGGAATATTGACTTACTTTTTCATCCTTCGAAAATTAAGTAAAGAAACGAACTTGCTGTCATGTGAAAGACCACTATCCCTGCTTTCTCCCACGGTCAACAATGCAACAACGGCTAGTGGCAACTGACGAATGTTTGCTGACGATTGTAACCGGTTGGTCACATGTGAATTTGCATAAAATATGCCATGCATGAATCAGTCGCCTAACTTATGCAATTAAAAGTTACCGATGTTTTAACGCGTTTTTGAAACAATGGAATGCCGTTCAGAAAAAGAATAAAAAGTATTAACCTGCAAATAATTTCAAATGTTTCTGGTTAAATTTACGACCAGAACGATGCCAAATTCAGGAGATCAACCGGTCCATATTTAATTATACGGGCCTGCTCACTAAGCCTAAAATTAAAAAATTAATCGCAAGTCTGAATGTAAGCTTAACACCCATTCTAAGCCTAAGATTCCCAGTCTGTAAGTCCACCAGTAATGCTGTCTTCCAACGGACAGAGAATCCCTTAAATTAACATGGATTCATCAAGCAAAGCTTACTATTGATGGACGCAATAGAGTACGCTCAAAAGCTTATAGACTTAAATATTTTGCTTAAGCTTAGTTTTATATTTTTTCTTACGTTACTGCTTAAGTTTAGAAATATATGCGTAGGATACAGTTACGATTTTAAGAACAAACATGGGTCAATATGCATGCGATAGACAATAACGATTTTTTTTATTCATTGACCTTCAGATTCTGTGGTTTCATTTTTGGTTTTCAAAGCAAAAGGCCCTACTAAATTGTAAATATTGAAACCATCAATCGTGCAATATACATTACTTAAACCACGTTATTAAAAAGCCAACTCAAAATTTAAATGCGGTTCCTGCCCTTTATTAAAACATTTAAATGTTTATTTCATTATAAAAGTATAAAAAATCAAACGAACGTACAAATATATAACTATTCAAACAGAAATATTTGCGATATTGTTTTCAGACGCAAACGTGCTTGTAAATTCCTCGACGAAGGCATAATCCGCGGCAAGGACGTCCGCCGCAGTCAGAATCACCATCACGTTTGAGACCTGAAATGTCCTGTCAATAAGTTCTCACTATTGTAGTTTTTAAAACTTCCTGATTTTTACCGAAATTTTGGTAAACATTGTCAAAATCTGTGTATTTTGTTCGCATATACACAATAATGAATAACATTACTAGGATTTTAGGATTTTCCGTTTCTGACTCTGTATTTTTTGATCATGATTTTGTAATTTCGTTGCAAAAAATGGAAAACAAGTCGTGTTCCGAGTGTTCAGGATGCTCATAGATTTTGACACAGATTAATTCTGCAAACTCGAATGTGGTGATGTTTGTATACAATCCATAAGTTATGAAATACAATGTGCGAAACATCGCAAAATTTATGGTATTTTGTGTTTTAGTTTTATTGCATTGCAATTATTACTTTATTTGCTTTTACATACGACATAGGATAGTTGTCTTAAGAGACATGTTGGGAGTGCTTTGTGTCTAACGTATTTCCTATATCATATTCTTTGACCTATTTAATTTAGGTACGATACAGTTACTATTCAGAATATAGGCACGAGATTTTAAAATAACTAAGCTAATTTTATTCCCGGTATTTGTCCGGTTATTTTTGCAATACCCGGACCGGGATCAGGATTAACTTGTGAAAACCCGGACCCGGAATTTCTTGAAGCGAAAACCCTGACCCGGAATTTCTTGAAACGAAAACCCGGACCCAGACCCAAAATTTTTTTCGACAATAATATCCTGAATAACCGGAGTACCCGGACCCGGATGGAACTCGAAAAATGGACTGAAACCTAAGGGTTTCGTTTTACTTGTCGTCCAGCGCTGCAAGGCAAAAAGTTCGTTGCCAAAGGGCGCTGGACGGCACCGGTCAGTTTTTGTTAGTTTCATTAGCCAACACATGGGCAACGATTTTTCACTCAAATTGAAAGACCTCCAATCTTTCTTATACACAGGTGAGCAATAGTTTTCGCACTTTCGAGCATGAACATGTGAACTTTGCTTTATAGAGTTTTAAACCTGTGTTTTGTTCTCTTCCAAGCATAACAATTATTCAAATAACCGTTGTTAATTATAGACGCCTGACAATTGTGGACCGGGAGACCGGTTAACTAAACTGGTAAGATTAGGCTTAGGCTTAGTTTTCCATTTAGAAATCGGCCTTATAATTAACGCGGGCCATTCAAATTATCTTTATCTGCCTCTAATTTAATCGCTTACCTTTATAACCAATATGACATCTGTCGTAAACAATGTCAATCCCGTAAAGCTTCCCGGATCCACCTGCGGTTGCTCGAAACGAACCAATTAGAGGCCGCTGAGCTGAATTCTCAGGGTTGATTATAGCGTAGTAAATAATACTGCTGTAACACGGAATAATTATCAAGGTAAATATATTTTTGAAGCTTATAGACTGTTAGTGTGTTCATTATACTCTCTGCGGCGGCTTAGGTTCAACACAATTAGGTGTACACGCACCTTAGTTCACCAACAAACACATATTGAGCTTGAAAATTATACATTATTCAACTTCTATCAAATTTGAAATGTGAATTTAATAAATTGACAATTCATGGTTTTTAATATTTTAGCTAAATTGCAAAACTACTTGCAGCCATAGGTGCACGCGGGCAGCGCGCACCAACGGAGGCCCACGGTGTAAAACGCGCACCTGGTAAGAATGTTTAATTACTTACGCCATAACCCTACATAGTTGCCAGTTGATCGGACTTACTTTGACCAATCCGTCCAATAAAATGTGTTGTCATTTGCCACGCTTATGCCAAACGGATAAGTCAGATCAGATGCTATGATTGTTCTTTGGTTCACATTAGTAATTAAAGCACACTCCAAACGATGGGTTCCTGTGAAAAAATTAAGATGTAAAGCCTTACGGCGCACGTCGAGATTCAACTGCCAAAAGCAAAAGTAGGCCACATATTGCTAGGCAGTGTGATTCACTGGTTCAGAGCTGTTTCGACTAATGGACCGATTAACTGTAAACGCATATAAACACGAATCCCAATATTAGCTGTATTAATATACAAAAAATGATGGCACATGTTGGACAAGTCATCCTATTTACCAGCTGTGGCGGCACATGTTAGCCTAGTCATTCTATTTACCAGCTGATAAAAGTGTTATCGGTTTGAAACTGGTTCCTGAGAGCGAAAAGCGTTCACAGATTAAGGAGCACAATAAAGATTCAAGGACGCATTAGTTTCTTTAGGTACTCCGTGTAACACATAAGTTCCCAAATCATTTGACATTGGTGTGAAGTTGTCGACGCACAGATTAAAGGACAGTTCTGTTTCACCCTGTCGCATAACCTTGATGGGCCCAAAGTCAGTGCACCTGGTTGCTGCACGATTATATTAACCAGCATATTGTTCGCCAAAATCGTACACATCTCCTAGGCTCGTAGCCAGGAGGGGGTGGGGTCTTCACCAATCTATCCATGAACCAACAAACAGTTTGTGGGTGTTACAAACTAACTGAATCAACGACTATCGTTTCGCTCATCTTCTCCTATGGGCTCGTAGCCAGGAGGGGGTGGGGTCTACACCAATCAATCCATGAACCAACAAACAGTTTGTGTCTGTTACAAACTAACTGAAACAACGACTAGATTTTCGCTCGAGGTTTTCTTTATCGTTTCACGGTCGAATCGTATACAGCGACCCAATCAAATTTAGACCTCCCACAAATTGTCAAATGTGGATAAATGATAACAACAGATTTCTGACCTAAGTGCCAGGATTAGATTGGCAATAAAATCGGTCCTGGCATTTTGATATAAACTGGATCCACTACTCAGGGCCGGCTTGAGTTTTTGGAACGCCCGGGGTTACAAGACAAGCATGAAGCAGGCAGGCCTATTATTAACTATATAGTTTGCTTCACCGCGGAGCATCCTACACCATATGTTTTGCACTGTGAAATATCAATTAGTACACCGGTAGTAAAAATAGACTGAACGCAAACGAATAGCAATCAAAACAAAAAAACGATGTATAAATATACCAATACAAATGAAAATTGTACTACACAGAAATGCAACTTGGAGGTCAAAATTTTATAGAAAAAATAGCGAAATCAACAAACCGTTTTTAGAAACTGGATGAATTTTCCAGTTCAAACGCAAAATTCAACTTGTAGCATATATCTGTACTGGATAACTAGCAGTTTTTAATTTATTCACAACTAATTATAAGCATAAATATAACAGAATACGCAGATATCTGATTACACAATTAAGTAGATATTGAAAATTCATAAAATTTTAATTTCATTTGCCAATTGAAAAACAAAATGAAACACCGCTTCCTTTTAATTATTGATTTATTCACTATGGCTGCATACAGTGCATGAAAAGCATACCTGCATCAACCCAGCATAATTGCGGTTTGGGATACTGTACCACGACTAATCCGTTTGGCAATTCTACATCAGAAGTAATAAAGTTACGATCAAGATCGCTGCCGTCCATATTTGCTCGACCAATATATGGCTGTTCACGGTTCCAATCAGAGAAATACATATCGCTAAAACAGATTTAAATCTGTTTCATAAGGGAACTCAGTATTTTACGTCGAATATTGCTATTTTGAGCGAATATGTTTTTAAGTGAACTTCATTATGCCGACGCTGTGCCTCATGTATAAGAAGTTATAATATTGGCCGCGTCAACACTCTGTACCTCGTTTTATCCGCCATTGAATTTTTTTGTGCATACTTTGTAGAAATACCTGCAACTCGCTTTCAATAAGTTAGCCTTTCGGTTATGCCATACTACAAAGACGAACAGAGTGATTCAACATGTGTTGCGGGGTATGTGCGAGAATTTATCACAAGTGATCTTATATGCAAAGTGCTCTTATGCAAAGTGCTCTTAGTGCTACGGCAAAAGTTAGATTTTGACGCTTGCGCTGAAAAGCTTAGAAGCAAAACTGAAATCACGCTGTTGCGTTATGCGGGGTTCACGTTATTACTGGAGCAGTTCGGAACGCGTTTTGTCCCTATTAGATTATTGGATAACATTTTGTCTGCTTGTAGACTCCGTATGAATTTTAACGTTGACAGTCGAATATACATGGAACAAAACGTGACCCGCCTGCCCCTGTTATAACGTGAATCCCGCATTAAATTTCCGATTTGTACCACTGTGCAATTGTGTAAATGATTTTCAAAGTATAACAGTCACTCTGTGCAAGATATGCATGAGCAAAATGTTACTATCCTGTTCTGCAGCATGATTTACGCCTTCGCTTTATCTTACGGCAATAATGCTTTAATTAGTTATGGGCATCGGATATTTTTTCATATTCGGATATCTGGCAATTCTTGCCGGATATTTATCCGGATATACGGATATTTTTCATATTCGAATATCCGGATATCCGGTGCCCATCTATAGCTTTAATAGGAATACCTTTTTCATTCGCTTTATGATACGTATAGAGTGTCAGAGCTTTCCAACGTATTAGAAGGCATCCTTGCAAATTATTATTTTCTAGTCATACAAAACTCGAAAAACTTCGAACTTCTATTCTGGTATGCACTGTATTCTCTTGCCGAATAAGCCCGCAGCCAGTTCACCTTGCTAGGGGAGCTAAAAATTGTTCAGAAGGGACATACAAGTGTTTTCAGTGACTTACAAGTAACATTGAAAATTTTCTAGGGGGCCAAAATTTTTCGAGGTTAGCTGAGCCCCCTGTGCCTTTCCTTTAGCTACGGGATCGTTGCAGAATAGCAGAAGTCTATGCCGGCAAGCTTAGTATACTTGATACTAACAAACGCGCAATATTTAAATACAAATCCAAAAGTATATTCTTCTGCGAGGTGCAAAAATTTAAGCTTAATCGGTTAGAATAAAAACTGCATGAAACAAGCGAAACACTAAATTTTAGCTATTATTTAATTTCTACTTCTGAATTGAAATTAAAAATTACTTTACAGATGTATCCTGCTACAGCAATAAGCTTACCCTTGGCGTAGATCCAACGCAAGTCCACGTGGATTGCTCAAATCGTCTTTTATTATAATCTTATGATTTGTACTATTCCGCAACGAAATAACACCAACGTTGTTCGACTCAGAATCCGTATAGTAGAGGTTTTTGTTTATCCAATCAACTGCTATATTTTCAAAGCTGGATTTTTCTAGAATTTGATTTAATTATAAAATGTTGTTTGGCCCCTTGGATGATTAGATGTGTATATTTAACTGCAACAGCTGGGCCACAAAACAGCAATTGTTAATTAGGAAGGGGCAGCATGGAACAGGTAATGTTCGCTGGACGGGATGCGTTTTCCTATATCGCGTGCTGCAATTCCGTCCGTGTGCAAGAGTGATTAATTGACAATTACGGCGTTATTCACGTTAATTATAATTTGAACTGAGCGAGATAGAGAAAGGTTAAATTTTATTTTCGTCCGTAAAGCATACTTCTGTTAAATAAATACCTAGCCACAGCCACTAACAGTGATTGTCGTTGCCGGAAATAATTAGATTATCCGTTATAGCAAGCCTACCGTGTTCCAGTTAAGGACATGCCTACCGTGTTCCAGTTAAGGTTTTGCTTTCAATACGAACACCTAGTGATATACAGTAACCTATAGCTTCATGAATAGCGCTCACCTAAAAAATTGAGAATAGATTTCAGAAACCCATCCATTATTGAACAATCAAAATAATAACAATTCTTAACACAGCCTTGTTAGTGAACACCATATCCCTAAGTGGGCGGAGTTAAATAAAAATTTTTTTAGCAGAAAACTTGCAATTTGTATTTTAGTGTTAATCTTAGATGTGTCGTTTAACTCACTAAATCTCGCTAGTATATTATCAAGAACCGACGTGGTCATCTGGAAAAATTTCAGCATCTTTTACTTTGGAGAGTCCTTGAAATTGACTTTGGGGGAACCTCTAACACACCTGGCCCGTCATTGTAACCCCGAGTGGATGATGTCCACCTTGCAGAAGAGTGTGCAACTGCTTGGGCTGTGCATGGCACAAAGTGTACCAGCACGCGTTGCATTTTTGCTCGACCCCCCTGATTTGGGGGCGGTAGTCACCACTTAACCTACATAGTAAACACAGGAGTTAAAAATATAATCGGAGCGACTTTAGCTAAAATTCAAAATATTGGTTCAACGTTCCCCCCCCCAAATAAGAGGGGGGTAGGCCAAAAACGCAACGCGTGCCGGGTACATTCTTTAATACACAGAATGTACCCAGTTGCACACTCTTGTTATAAAGAGTGATCATCCAGTCTTGCTGTAACTAAGTGATGGTTTTGTTTACCATTTTTAAAAACCTGTACTGGATAATCTCCACTCGTATCCAATAACCCGTAACTCATTATCGAATGGCCCGCAATATCTGACCAATAAATGCGTTTACTGTCGCAGTTGTAGGCGATATCGGTTACAATTTGTTCAGGATCCAGCGCACGTTGGCGCGCTGACGGTGGACTATAAATACCACCAGCGGACAGGTTATAATATACTTGAAGTACTGACATACCGTGACCAAATACGATTTGATACTCGGATGCTAAAATGATGATGCAACTTCCACAATATCATGCGTACACCAGGCAACGCTTAAGTTGGTAGTGTGATGGACGCTGAAGCTTTTTACATTCAGTATTCTTTTTAGTGTCCAGGATACTGCAGCCAAAAACCCTTCAGTATCTCGGATACTGCAGCCAAAAACCCTTCAGTATCTGGGATACTGCAGCCAAAAAGCTTTATCCAGGATCTAAAGTAAAAAAGCTTCACTAACCCGGACACCGAGTCAACCGGGATTGTGGACAATCGTTTACAGGCACATGCATCGTGTTTTTACAGCATGGTTTTTGTGTATATAACAATCACTATTTTAGAATCAAATCTGTAACTATACAGCAGGGATGGGAGTCTCGGTCTGAGTAAGTCTCGGTATTTGGCTGGTCCCGGACACATTCTCTGTTTTTTGAGCCTCGATGGTTCGGAACCGAGCCAGAAGTCTAGCATTCAGCAAATGTATCACTGTACTGTTGAAGTAAGTTTTGGCTGATGAATAAAATTTCTTACGCAATAATCAAAAAGCAATCAAACTTCTTCGCATGGGCACAGCTATATGTCCACTACTGCAAAATCTTTCTGCAACAATAGCAGTCAAAGGCTCTTGATGCGTTCTTCGTTGTTACTTATGTAATGCAAATGCTTAAAACAACTATTGCTAGAAGGACATGTTACCTGATAGCTCCCATGTATGTTATTGCCGCATGACTGTTACGGTTCGGTCAATAGTCACACCTGCACGTCTGTTAGTTTTTCAATTCTGGTGACCGAAAAATGCAACCTGATGCATCTCTTGTACACTTTTCGCCACGTTTAAATTTAATACTTCGGTCTGAACTAAGACAAAACCTATTGTGCATAGGTAATCTTTTTCTTAAAAGCAAGGGTCTATACAATGAAACGGTTAAAGGAGACATATCTGTTCGTGAAACTTCTGAAAAGACGATGAAAATGTTCTTCGACAACATTTAAAACAACCTGCTGGATCGTAAAAACACGTTTATACAAGGTGATATTCTCCCGAAATAAGGTCCTGACTACGCCATTGAGCGTAATCTAAGCGGGAGACTACGCCTGAGTCTAACCATTTATCGGGTAGAAGTGTACATGGCTGCGATTGTTAAACCAGGGCTTCAGAGAAACATTTAGATTATAATTACCGATAAATATAACAATTGCCTCGAAATAGTGGGTGATTTTTTGCAGACAACAGGGGGTACCTACCCTCTGGAGATGCCAACTAAATATCAGTCCAAGGGTCACTACAGTATCTCGAATCATTTTACGGAACTCACTTTTGCTACTTAATGTTCTTTGGCATAAGGTTTCCGAGCTATCTAAATAAGTTAATATCGTTGTAAGTAAGTAGTGCATGTGGGCAACTCCCACACGTGTCCACGCGAAAGAACGTTTGCTGCATTACGGAACTCACTTTTGCTAATTAATGTTCTTTGGCATAAGAGTTTCCGAGCTGTCTAAATAAGTTAATATCGTTGTAAGTAAGTGCATGTGGACAACTCCCACACGTGTCCACGCGAAAGAACGTTTGCTGCAATAGCTGTAAACCCATCTGTCTATCTATCTGAGCTACAAAACTTGCCACGTTTTCTGTTTTGCTTACCATTCATAGGTCGATAAGGCGGAGGCTCTTTTTCGCACGAATAACCATCTCCAACGAACCCTGGATTGCATTTGCATTCGGACTTTTGATGTTGTACCGCAACACATTGAGCATTCACATTACAATTGTTCAAACTGTTGCAGTCATGGTATAAATCTACTGAAAATTGCAATTGCGTTGTGTTGCGCAAATCAATATTACAATGTTAACATCAGTTTAGATATTAAAACGTTGCCAATAAAAAGTAAACTTATTGAGAATGAGAAAGTTGCTTTTCAGCTGGGTCTGCTTAGTTTGGTTAAACTCTTCCGTGTTTTGATTGTTAAACCAAATAAACACCCGATTTATGCAGGTAAAAACATGAAAAACTAAAACATACAAATATCCGAACGTTTTAGCTGTTGACAGGTCTTTAGCAAGCATGACATATTAAGGAGATCACAAAGCATCTCTTGTGGAGCTGGCATGAATCTGCAGTACTTTAAAGTGGAACCAAAACTTTTCCAGGAAATGGCCAAAATATCATTAGGTAAGCTGTGCGCCATGCCCTTGTTCAGGTGACGAGACCAATTCATGGTTATGCTTGCTAATTTTTGGTTGGCGAATCATGAATTACAGCGCTACTGATCAAAGAAACAAAAATTAAAAAAATTTTGTTACGGTTATAGCGTTACATTAAGGCAGACATTAACCCTTTCTCACATGAATATTTTCTATTTCCCCTGAGACCTGCTTTTATGCTAGGATTCGAACTCCAGTGACTGGAGTGGGAGGCGTATACCATCACCATTCAGCTATAGGAGCTTGACGCTCGAGCCCGAGGGGGCTCTCACGTCTTATGGCGCTTTAGTACTATGTATACGTGTTACATTTGTTAAACACGGTGCGATATATACTATTTAACGTATATACACTGCGCTGAGTATCCTATAGGCAACTCAATGTGAGAAGGGGTTAATGCCGCTTACAGTAGAATGAAACAAGAAACAAAATGATTCAAGTTTATGTACTATTCTGTATATTACCTTGTCGAATAGTTTCACAACGAATGCCATCGCCAATGTATCCTGGTCGACATGAACATTTATAACCGGTGTATTTGTTAACGTTATCTTTGTTGTTATTTTGGTTAGCGTTAGGCGGAATACTAATTAAGACACAATCCGCAAACACTGAGCAAATTGAACATTGTGAAACCGAGTGAAACTGATTGTTGTCAACTACCGTATGATGCCGTGTTACTGCTTTTGATTGTGGACGATTAGTAGTTGAGACATTTGCAGAGTTAACATTTGCCCCTAATTCGAAATAGATAAATAAAACCAAGACTGCGTGATACTGTTAACAAGAATATGCAACTGGGCACATTCTGTATTTTGGCCAATGTTCGAATTTGAACCAAATTGTCTGTAGAGCATAGTATTTACTGTTTGCAGTAGTATATAAACAACATTTCGCAAATCTATGCCAGGTTGTTTACAGTAGTTTCTTTCCAGTGTGTTTTTTAATAAGTTCAATACGAAATTTGAAAATAGCTCAGAACAAAAATGCAGTCAATACCTAAGCAAAAAATGTTTGAAAAAACGTCAACATTTTGCGACCAAAATCGGGCCACTTCTAAGGATGGCGCCATATTTTTTATGACGCCTGACGCCGTCCGACACCGTCTGTGACCGCCCTTTACCGTGCGGTATCGAACATGAATTACTCAACTGCGATGCCGTATGGTGACGAACGGTGACGGACTGTCCGGTGTCGGGCGCCGCCGCAGAATAAGTACAATGCCACTTTTAGTCTTCCATTTTTATCCCAAATGCTTCAAATGTACATACTAAATA
This sequence comes from Enoplolaimus lenunculus, assembly GCA_030248215.1. Classification (NCBI taxonomy): domain Eukaryota; kingdom Metazoa; phylum Nematoda; class Enoplea; order Enoplida; family Thoracostomopsidae; genus Enoplolaimus; species Enoplolaimus lenunculus. Next base: position 23,651 of record JASANG010002901.1, read on the forward strand.
TTTTTGTAAACAAATGTCAATATATGAAACAGACCAAATTGGTACATATATGTGTTTTAGCGTCCTTAGAAGCAATGAAAGAAAATGATTTTCGCATACCTGGTACATTTGGTCGTTTTAATGTTTCAACTGCAACAGCCTGTGTTCGACCTTCATTGGTTCCGTTTTGCACTCCATAATTGCTGTGAAATTTTGTTTCGATAGGTAGTTGTGGGTACGCAAATGGCGTCGTCGAGCGAATATTACTCTCTATCAATAAATCACTGTCGATAAAAGCATAAGTTATGGATGGAGTCGTAGAAGAATTGACCATAACACCAAAAAGACTCGAATCCGTGATTGTTGTTTCTGTTGATTGAAAGTATGTCGGTATACATTGCTCGCCGTTGCCAATATATCCTGTGTCACACATACATCTCGCAGGAGAGCCGTCTTCCGACAGCATGCACCGAGCATGAATGTTGCACTTCAGATGAAAACACTGGTTGAACGAGAGTAGTTCTGTAACAACAGAAGCGTTCCACTGTACAACAATGTTACTATGCGCAAAGCAGGCCATAGCCAGCTTATTACTAAAAGCCATTTTCTAAAAAGTGTTCGCCAATCATTAAAGCCAGCTTATTACTAAAAGCCATTTTCTAAAAAGTGTTCGCCAATCATTAAAGCCAGCTTATTACTAAAAGCCATTTTCTAAAAAGTGTTCGCCAATCATTAAAGCCAGCTTATTACTAAAAGCCATTTTCTAAAAAGTGTTCGCCAATCATTAAAGCCAGCTTATTACTAAAAGCCATTTTCTAAAAAGTGTTCGCCAATCATTAAAGCCAGCTTATTACTAAAAGCCATTTTCTAAAAAGTGTTCGCCAATCATTAAAGCCAGCTTATTACTAAAAGCCATTTTCTAAAAAGTGTTCGCCAATCATTAAAGCCAGCTTATTACTAAAAGCCATTTTCTAAAAAGTGTTCGCCAATCATTAAAGCCAGCTTATTACTAAAAGCCATTTTCTAAAAAGTGTTCGCCAATCATTAAACTTAAAATAATCTGTACTCAAAAAGTAGCTGTTTACCCGTACCCAAGTCGTCATTAACGTTTTGATTTCGGAGCGCTGAGTGGGCTTGTTGACATATTTTACCGTTTCCAATGTAGCCATCGTTGCATTCGCATCTTAAAAATCCATACGTATTGATGCATTGTGCGTTTATATCGCAACTTAAATCTTCGCAAGTTTGCTGACCTGAAATTGGTTATGAAAAATAGTAATGTAGCATTGTAACACAAGCAGTGCCAAGTGCTAATGCCTTAGAAATATTAAACTTTTATTTCAACTGAATCCACCGTGTAACTCAATGTTATGTTTCGATGTGAGTTGAAATACTTTCGAATAACGAGAACAATGATTAGCGGTAATAATAAACCTTTTGCTGCAACAGTTATCTATGACTCAAAAGCTTTGTACGAAACTAAAATCTAAAGCTAAGGTGTAGATCTACAATAATATTAGGCCTTCGGTCTTAATGTTTTTAATCATAAAAATTCAAAAACTCCCAAAAATCCAAAAATCAGAAAAGTTGCGCTTCCCTCACTGGATTACACCAGAATTTATGACAAGATACAAATTACAGATGATCTAAACCTTTTATAGTCAACATTTAATAAGTTTCAAACACTGCATGCTGTTATTGAAACTGTAAGTATTAATGTTCTTTATATATCTGTTGAACAGTTCTCTAAAAATTTCACTATTAACCCTCTATCAAATGAATATTTCCTATTTCCCCTGAGACCTACTTTTATGCTAGGATTCGAACTCCAGTGACTGGAGTGAAAGGCGTATACCATGACCACTCAGCTATAGGAGCTTGACGCTCGAGCCTGAGGGGCTCTCACGTCTTGTGGTGATTTAGGTGTTGCAATTGTTAAACACTATGAGAAATATATTATTTAACGTATATACACTGCGATGAGTTGCCTATATGCAATTCAATGTGAGAAGCGGTTAAATATTTGAGATTTAGAATTTAATATTGTATTTTTATTGTGCCAATAACGTTTAGCTTTGTTAAATACGTCCGAGTGCAACGTACGACTGCATTTATCACGTCCGTTACCGCGCCATCCAGTCTTGCATTTGCAGTTGTAACCGCCTTCAGTATTCACGCAAACAGCGTTTATGTTGCATTCGGCCAAATCTCTCGCACATTCATTAATATCTGAAACAAATAATGCTAATGTAAATTTTTTTCCACTAAGGTCATCAGTTAAATTTATTAAAGTCAACGTTTTTGGCGTTAATTTGATGAATTCTTTGACAATTAAAGAAAAATGGAAATCAAATTTACGCCCGAACATCCGTGCGGATGCAGAAGTGAATTTTAATTTGTCCTCCCGAAAAGCCCAGCCATAATAAAAATTTTACTATTAAATTAGTTAACCTGAAACGCACGTGTTTTGTTTCAATTTTTTTTGTACAGTTTTGATTTTACAAAAGGCAAATTGACTTCAATTTATCTTATCAGTTTACCATTCGATTTTGAAAAGTACAGGGTTATGGGCAATTGAAATTTTACTTTCAAATTCAATTCCCCGCATGTAGAGTTTTCCGAAAATCAAGTGGGAAATTGATGTCGCCAATTTTCACATGCGGGGCACACGATACAGTGGATGACGCACAAAATGTAAAATTTCAACACTCATAGAGAACCTTTCTCCGCTCGGAAATTCAGGAACTGCCCAACTGAATATTGTTTAAAGGTACATTTTACGAGAATATTAAATGCTCCAATATATACACTGTTTGTAACCAAAACACGAAGCAAGCAAGGGTACATGCAAGGGAATATGGGAATATATCTCGTCCCGAAATTTCTGGAGCGACAAGGCAAAGCCTCCTTTGGTTTTCTACAGGATAAGAAACTCGTAACTTGCTGGATCGAAATGGTTCAACCAAATATATTCTTGCTTGTTACGCGCTTTAGCAACGAAACATTAGCATATGGATCAGGGGTCATGCAACGGAATATGGGAATATATCTGATCCCGAAATTTCTGGAGCGACAAGGCAAAGCCTCCTTTGGTTTTCTACAGGATTGAAAATACGTAACTTGCTAGATTGAAAAGGTTCAACCAAATATAGACTCGCTCGTTACGCCTTTTAGCAACGAAACATTTACATAATGATCAGGGGTAAATGAAACGGAATATGGGGATATCTCGTTTCGAAATTTCTGGAGCGACAAGGCAAAGCCTCCTTTGGTTTTCTACAGGATTAGAAATACGTAACTTGCTGGATCCAAAAGGTTCAAACAAATATAGTCTCGCTTGATACGCCTTTTAGCAACGAAACATTTGCATAAGGAGCAAGGGGTACATGCAACGGAATATGGGGATATCTCGTTTCGAAATTTCTGGAGCGACAAGGCAAAGGCTTTTTTGGGTTTTTGCAAAACTAGAAATACGTAACTTGCTGGATTCAAAAGGTTCAATAAAATAGTATGTTCTCGTTCGTTACGCCCTTTCGCACCGAAACATTATACGGATATAGCCTCCCAAAATGAACAACTGGTTACGCCCCTTAACATACCAATACAGCGCGAGTTTGATAATTCAAAACCATCCAAGCATACGCATTGATAACGTTGCTGAACATTAGCTGGATGCGAAACACAGACCATGTGCGGTTGTTTGCATGTATGTTCGCCCAATAGGCACGGGTCCTGGCCTATAATTAACGCAATTTTAATGTTACAAATAATCCTGAATCATAGAGCCTGAGCGTTCGAAGAAAACCGGCACTCAGCATTTGAAAATTTTAACTCGATAAAATTCGTGCACGCTTCAGCCAAAATTATTTTGCACCGTCTAATATGTTGAGCTCATAGAAATAATACGATTAAACTGACATCTACTTTCTGTTCATTTTGCTTCCGTAGATTTTATTCCAAAATCAAGGGTGGTTTAAGGAAAAACTCGGGGTTGATTTTCTTCTTGTACTCGGTCGCGTTTGAGTGTACGAGATCTTCATTTGATTCACACTGGAATATTGACTTGAAGCTTTTGTTTACTAGATTTCATACGTTGCGGTTCGTTGACAATAAAACTTACTTTTCGACGAGCTGGAATCTGAAGAAATTAAATATTGTGCGATATAACGAACAGTTTTAATGTGATGAGCATAAGACGCTTGTGAATCTTTCACTGACATACGAATTGAACGTTGCATCTGAAAGCATCAGGATTTAACTATTGTTTCCGGAATAGTACCATATACCTTGAAACAGTGGCGGATCCAAGATCTCAAAATGGGGGGGGGCAAAATTTCACATGTAATAAACTTATTTTTGACCCATACTATAGTGACAGAAATAAAAGGGAAGGTCCCCATTTTGAGTCCCAATTAATAGGAGTCTGTATCCCTAATAAGAATCCGTGAGCGGGTAGAGTCCTCAAACCCTTCTTTAGAGTCCATAAATGTCTATTATCCCTAATTGTAGCGCATGAATGACTCCAGGGCCAAGAAACTTTAAAGCATGCTTATACTATTGTGTAGAAAACAGAGAAATAAACAGCGTAGAACAGCAATTGACACTGTATAATTTTTATCGAGATGCTGTTGGGGGGGCCACGGCCGGGGTGGCTCCCTCGTGGATCCGCCACTGCCTAGAAAGACTGAGGTACTTACAAACAAACCCCATGTGGTATTTTTCGTACAAACTTTAACGTCGGAAGCGGATGGTTCCCGCAGTGCCGTTAGACTTAGCTGCTAGATTAATTTAAGGTTTAGAATTTATTTGATACACAGATATTTTACTGCTCCAATATTTGACACAGCACTTTTCGTTAAAACATTGGGTTTTAAGGTTCATTTCCAGAACATTTAGCTCATTAGCACTTCTTAAACAACTATTTGAATTTTTAAAGAATTTGTATTATTTCGTCTGTTTAAGCAATGAAAGTTCTTTTCTAGCACCCAAACCGATTTTGATTGAATTTTTTGAAATGCACAGTTCTGTAGCGGAATCTCATTAATTGTGTTCAACTCAACCGTTTGAATTTTAAGTTCATCATCTGAAACATTTCTTGTGTTTAATTTTACAAAATTAGTTTAATCTGTAAGCGAACGAAGTATTCTTACAACGAAAATATATTTTTCCAAGAACACAAATTTCAATTCGAACCGCTCACGTACAAATACCACTTGGAAAAGAATGGTTGTGTTAACAGTATACGCGCAGCATTAACACTGGGCACCAAATGATCAATTAATTAAGTCATGTAGAACACCCCATCTATAGGAAAGGGCTTGGGAGAACATCTTCCATGACCGAAAATGTTTTCAACTGTATTAAACAATTGGATGTTAAGAAAATATTTCTTGAGCAGCTGGAAATCTTCTTTGCGAAGCTGTCATGTAGTTATACAAACCGTCAGCTTGTCCCTATAAACCGCGGCCCGTATTCTCAAATATTTACAGCGTAAACACCAGCTGGCGGTGGGTTTTTAAACTGAACAACTCGCGCAACGGCGTATGTTAATATTGGCACAGCTGTAGACAAATCAAACGCAAAAATATTTGCTGAATTTGAAACCTCATCATTAATTGGTTCGAAAGCTACATGGTCTATCAACAACTCGTGATTAAGTGTTACACACATTTGAGAATACGTTCCCTTATGCTTAAAACTTACTTTTGTACAATTTCCAAAATTTCTATCGTATGAGTATCTAATAGTTTGATCCATTATCATTGGCGATGTATTTTGTCTTTGACGAGGTCGGTCATTCGTTGTGAAAATCAGTGTCGAATAAGATTTGAGTGCTTCTGTTGAAAAATTAAAATTTACTGCATGTGAAACGCATAGCGAATTTGCCATTTATAGGCAGCCACGTGCCGAGAAATTTGAACTGAATCAAAAAAGGTTGCACTGTCAAAACGACTAAAGCATTAAGTGATAAAACAAAATTGCCAAGTTGCATACGATAGTTCAGTAAGGCAGTGTGTTATTATATAACAGAAATAAATGCGGAATGGAGCTTGCTACTTCCATGACCTCCGGTCTCGCTACATTCCTGCTTATGTACACGGAAACTGCGCAATTTATACGCTGGAAGGCTTTAGCAGCTAATTAATAGTGTATAGCTTAAATGAATCAAACTCTATACAGCATGTTTAAATAAACGTAAGGGCAACGACGTTTACGCAACCATTGATCAAAAGTGCAGCATGTTAAGAAGTGTTCGGAAGTCATTTCCCGTTTTGGGATCATTGTCCATAAGTTTTTAGACATTTTTTAACAGGTAAACATATTTCGAAATTTTGTCCAAATATTCTTAATCCCAAGCGTTGAAAATTGTGCAAAACTAAACCTAAGTCTTAGCCTAAGCAAAAATGTAGTCTAATATTTAAGCGTACTTTTTGAAGTTTCACCAAATAGCAGGACTTCCTTGAAAGCAACATGGCCCGATATTTTTATAATAGTATGATGCAACTCTTTACATTTTCCAAAATCCGGCCAACGCCAATATTACAGGTCATCTCCTATATGTGAAATTTTTATTAAATATGTGAATGCAATTTTGGCGGTACTGCAAAATTAAATGAACTTTTAAAAGATAAACGCCGAACGCTGCTCGTAATAGCCATAAACTAAATATTTACTGAAGCACATAAAAATGAAACAGGCGTTTGCTGTATCATGTTATAGAAGTTTAGACCCATGTAAATATGGGTTAGCCGTTCTTCCGCGGGACTGCAATTAAATTTAACGTTTAGACTTATTTTTGCTTAACCGTAGACTTTAGGCTTAGGTATAGGCTTATCCTTACGCTTATACTTAGGCTTAGGTTTAGGAATATGCTTATACTACTGTTACGGCCCTGTTCTATACATTGGTCGAAGTGTAAAACTAAACTTAAAGCTTACCATACGAAACCAGTCTGTAGTCTTGAAACGAGTCCATAAATGATATCGGTTCTCCGTTAACAATCAAACTTGGAGCATTTCCGGTTACAAAGAATCGCGCTCCTAAACCTCCAAAAATGTCAGGCCCGGTTGATTCGTGTTTAATTGTGACCGAATGAAGACTGTCCAAATGAAATGTAGCTGTGCGATTGAAATTGCCTTCTATAACAACATATTCCATAGTGTAATGCATTAAGGTATATATTGCCGTCGATTGATGCCTCACTAGAACTACCGGCTGGCTTGCAAACAAGCACTGCATTTGTTTGCAGCATTTTGCCAAATGCTTAAATTCTATATACCCAAAACCTTAACTGGTATTCACAATAACAGAGGTTGGTTAATATAATAATTATCAAAAAAAGCTAATATTGTTAGTTTTCAAAGTTACCTACCTTAAGAGGTGGATCCTGAAATTTCTGATGGAGACGGGCTGGATGTTATGAAACGCAATTTTTACTGTATGCTAATGCTATATATGCCACTGACAGCGAAAAATTGCAATGTAGGCTACTCAGTTTATCCACGGACACCGTACGATTTTATCACAAAAATTTCTTATGGTCGCGTACGCCCCCCGCCCCAGTATGGATTCGCTAGCGCCTACCGTTCTTAAGGTTTGTTTGAAAATTAAAAAAATCCTCGTACCGCAATGTCAGTTTGTGTGTTTACCCGTCAGTGTAAATCCGTTTATGTCTTCAACTTCTGGCCCTTGGTTTAAACTCGGCGCAAACAACCATCCGAACCCGGCGCTTAGAATAGGCACTATTGTTGCAAGCTGCTGACCAATTCGCAACGAAGGCACATTCGATATGGTTAAAAACGTTCTGGAACACAAATGGCACCGTGACATGTTTTGAACAGGCCCGTTCTCAGGTTACCTTGCGAGAGAGGCTAAAAACTCCTGCACGCGTGCATGTTTTTGCAGCGAGAATTTGCTGCAAAAACTTACAGGTGCAAATAATTCATTGAAAATCACAGCTAGGGATTTAGTTTACATGTGTGAATATCCATGCAAGTTCACTGAATTTATTGCAGCCGTTTCTCGTTGTCTGATAAAAAAAATGCAAGTTCTGCGTGCAACTTACAGCTGCAAGTTCTCGCAGCAAGAACTTGCACGTGTGAATAGGGCTTAAGGAGAATTCAGAATAGTGCAACCTCTGGAATTTGTAGTATCTTTAAACGCGCAGAGAGCGTTAATAAAATTAAATAGCAGTTCATTTATGTTGAAACAGCAAGCCATGTTTGAAATTTGTTTATCTATGAGATTTTTAAACTGAAACGCCGCATACCTTCCGTCTCCAGGAAATGCAATGCAGTGAATTTTAAGTTCAGGAATTGAAACGCCGTTCAGTTGACCAAAAAGAATGCCATTAACCCGGACGGAATGATCTGAAGTCGATAAAACTAGTCAAAGTGGGTGCAATGGTTACTGTCCAAGTAAAAAATAACAATGTTAACTGTAACAGTGGCCTGGTTACAGGAACACAGCTTAGGTCAATCTATGATTTATGTTGATTTTGATTGAACTTAGAAAACAGACTTACATTTAAAGGTACAATACATCAATAAATACGCATTTCCAGGTTGAGTTTTTTGTCCCTATTAATAGAAGCTCGAAAATTCTAGCAATTCCAGACAATATCGATTAATCTGGCGAGTGTAACAGTTGAACCCACTGTAGAGGAATATTCTATCATAACAAGCACAGCCAATTTTTCAATTAATGCCGTGTTGAAATCAGTTAATACCCCCAAACATTTTAATGGTTCATTTCCGAAATGTAGCTGGAGCACGCAGTAGAATGGTCTGTTGGCAAACTTCAAACACCCCAAATGCGCCTTCTAGATCAAGTGGTTGAAATATAGCATCTTACAGCGCCGGATTAAAGGGGGGCCCGGTGGCCCAAGCACCCGACTTCCCACCAAGAGATGCATCACACCAACGAAAACCGAGGATAATAAAGGACCTGCTAGTTATAAGAGCCCCGGGCCTCCTAGTCATACGGGCCCCAGAGTTCCTGGATATATGTGCCCCGGCCCTCCCATCAACTTAATCCGGCCATTGTATTTTGTATGAGAATGTTCAATCAGCGTAATAGTGTAACTACAAGTTGAGCTGAAATTATTGCAGTTGAGTTATCTATGGTAATTTTTTCAATTTTGTGGTTTAGTGAAATACGAGTCAATTATTGTTTTAAAAATTAAATTTTCGAACTAAATACATGAAAAATAATAACAGTTTCATGCAAATTAAAGTTGTTATGAGCTGAACCCTTTTGCAATGATAAAGTAACAACAGCTTAACCGTTTGTTATATTTAGCCATTTTATTACTGGAAGCGAATATGTTCATTTTTTGCGCTCAACTTTTTTGGGATAATATAAAAATTCAAACTGCTCTCTAAAAACTTAAACTTAAATTATAGCTTAACTAAACCTGAATATCCGTTTAAGTAAACCTTTAACGGCGGCACGGACTAACTAAAGTAGAATTTTTGGTTTACTTAAATTAACATGTTTTAAGATTAACACGAGTAACTTATCTTTAGTTTAAGTAACAAGTACAGCCCAGGAATTATGTGCATCTAACAGTTCATTAAGTTTAGCTTAAGCTGAAAATAATATAACGTTTTAAATGAGTTTAAGCGCAAAACTACCTGTTAGTTTAGTTAATCTAGAAAGTTAGTTTAATACTGCTGGATTACCTTAAGCTTAAATCAAGTTAAAGCTTTTAGAGAGTGATTCAATACTAATTACGGTCAATCTTTCGAACACCGCCGTAACTGTTGTATTACCGTATTCCTAAGCCTAAGAAAAGCAAAACAGTTGGTCTAAAGATTAAGCTTATTGCAGTCCCACAGAAAAACGTTCGGCCGCTGATCTTTACATATACACAAATTACTAAGTCCTCAATTTACCTTTTGGCAAGCAAACACGTCCATTTCCAAAATAATTAGGTTTACACACGCAACAACCTGATACGGTGCATTCAGCGTTTGAATCGCATACGTACTTTGAACGAGTAGAATCCTGAATTGATGCACTACCGCTGCATTTGTTGCTTGTATCGATGTTGTAATTAGTTTGCCGCGGTGCTAAACAATTGAACGTTTTACTGTGAAGCAACCAAATAAATGTAACCTTTTCCGATCAAAATTTGAATAACTTAATGGGGCGTGTTTTTCAGCATACTTGCAATTCACATTAATCGACATGTGTTCAAAAGGTGGTAAATCTGCGACGTTTTAGTTCAATTTTTGTTAACCAGTAAAATCGGAACACCAAGTTGCCATGAGCAATTTGGATTTAACAGTGACGGGCGATATGTTACAAAAGCGCCTTGTAACGCAACCTTTCAGTCATTGTTGAATTGGCATTATCATAAGGACACGGTAGTGTCTTTTTAGGACACGGGTCTCTTTTGGTTTTTGGCGGGTTTTGGGGTTGGGTTTTGGGGTTGGTTGGGTGGTGTTGGTCGCCTCCCGGTGTCTTTTTTACGGTTTTACCTATTTTTTGGGACACGGTAGTGTCTCTTATCATAAGGACACGGTAGTGTCTCTTATCATAAGGACACGGTAGTGTCTCTTATCATAAGGACACGGTAGTGTCTCTTATCATAAGGACACGGTAGTGTCTCTTATCATAAGGACACGGTAGTGTCTCTTATCATAAGGACACGGTAGTGTCTCTTATCATAAGGACACGGTAGTGTCTCTTATCATAAGGACACGGTAGTGTCTCTTTTATTTATTTATTTATTTTTTTAATTATTGTTTTATTTATTTTTATTATATATATTTTTTTATTATTTATTTTATTTTATTTAATTTTATTTTTTATTTATTTATTTATTTATTTATTTATTTATTTATTTATTTATTATTATTTTATTTATTTATAATATGTTTTACCCAAAATTTTTGATTCTAAAAATCGTTCATATTTTCATGCAGCTAGTTTAGATATGTATAATTTATCGCATGTAGCAACATCATACTATAAGCTTACTACATACAATAACAGGTTCCATTCAAATTCTGTAGTAGCAAACTAGGCGAAAGTTTGCTCTAATTTTTGTGCAAAATTTCTTCGTATTTTGACTCAGATAAACGGCGTCGAAGTAAACTATAAAACTACGCAGCCCCGGTACATAGAGCCAACAATTATTTTTTAAGCATTGCCTAGTGTGTGGGCTTAGCGTATTGTTATGCAACAGTTGATGCTAAATTATCTGGTTTTTCGTCATATTGTGCGTTGACTTTTAAAATCTGTAAAGAAAATTGTTTTAAAAACAGGAATATACATAGCTAGGTAGAGCAAACTATCATGAATGCGGATGGATTAAAATAATAATTGGTGGGGTTGGTGCATCGGATATGAGTGACTTAATAATCTTGGTAAGTTAGTGGTTATGAGTGACTTAATAATCTTGGTAAGTTAGTATCAATTCAATTTTGTTTGTTGTTCGATCTTTTCAGTATCTATACCGGTATCAGAACAAAGTTACTTTTGTAAAGTTGTGAAACAAGTTGTTAAAGTGCCCCTAACCGGGCCATAGAAAAAGATATGTTTTGAAAATATATTTGATGTGTAACGTGTAAAGTTTAGAAACAATGGACTCGAACAAATTTTGAAAGTTAAATTCATGTACTACCTTTTTTCACAAAAATCGGGCTTATTTTCTAGGATAGCATATTTCAGATTGCCAAAAAAGTTTTGGCGGTCACAAGCAAGCTGTGAAGTGTCACACAGAAACATATTCACAGCTTTGTTTGATAGTTTCGTAATTTTCTGAATTACCCGTTATCGCAAAAAAATGACTCATGGGGATAGACGCTTTGAACATGCGCTTTGGAGATGTGATTTTCATCTTATTCAAACACCATGAAACAAATGTTTACCTATTTAATACTACTGGCACTAATAAGTGCCATTTTTCACCGCACAAATTTCTAACCCTGTGTGGATTTTATACAAAAATGATAATTTACAAACATAAGATGGCAGTATGAAGCTTTATAACCAACTTTAGTTTTATCGAAATCTTAACCTTTGTTTTTGAGTGGCCCATTGTTCATAGCACAGTATAATGCGACGTCAGCCTTCGTCTCCGGCATAAAATCGACCTCTCCGACTAAGGCAAATTTTGGTTCAACTCTGACTCCGGTATTTTAACCTACGGTTGCTTCCTGGTTCATGCTGTCAACGAATGCTAAATTACGCAAAATTATAAACGAATATATAAAGTTTCAGAAAATATTGCACTTTGCCAGTACAATTCAGGTACGCAGACTTCTCAAGGGTTCTTCAAAATTTTATCATGAAATAAAGCGATTACAAAATTTGTCAAATTTCTTTTTAACCAAAGGAAAACATCAAATATAATACTGTTTGATTTATGGTCGCCCAAAGCTGTGAATATGTTTTTGTGTGACTCATCACAGCTTGCTTGTGACCGCCAAAACTTTTTTGGCAATCTGAAATATGCTGTCCTAGAAAATAAGCCCGATTTTTGTGAAAAAAGGTAGTACCTACATGAATTTAACTTTCAAAATTTGTTCCAGTCCATTGTTTCTAAACTTTACACGTTACACATCAAATATATTTTCAAAACATATCTTTTTCTATGGCCCGGTTAGGGGCACTTTAACAACTTGTTTAATATAATTTAATTCAGTCTCTTCTAAGAGAAGTGAAACTTTGTTCCTGTAATGTATGGAATAGAAACACCCGAAAACCGTCAAGTTCTTTTTTATTCTAAATGGTCATGTCAGGAACTGAAATAAAATTATTCTTATTTTACACTAAAAATTACAGAAAAAAATACACTTGGTGTCGCTGGTATAAAATACTTGGCCAAAAATTTTAACTAAAATTATAACTTGCATTGGACAGACTTTCAATGCTTTGCATTCAAATTATTCCGTTGTGCGTGCATGAATTCGATTATGTTACTTTGTTACTATGAGATCAATATACCATTTTGAATCGATAATGATTGACTGTTGCTTAATAATTCACGTTGACATTGACACTCCAGACAACCATTCGAATTTATTACTATTCTGCAGCCACCCGATTGAAGGCAACGTTCTCGTTGAACAGCTGGGCATCTAGTATGACTTTTGTTTTGAGGTCCAACACTGATTAATAAACCAACGGTTGATTCATTCGGTTTGGCTAAAGAACAAAGTAGCGGTCTAGTACGTTGAAAATGATTATTGCGTTAATAATAGATAAACAAAAACATTAAAGTTTCTAGGCATAGTTGGCTTCTAAAAAGGTTGGTAGAATATTTATTACTTCACCTATACAGCAGGCGTTAGCATTTAAGTTAGGTATAGGATTTTCGTAGCTTTTGTAACTTATTTCTTTTTCTCATACCATGTTTCGCTTTCAAATTAGAATATTAAGATTTCTAAACATGACTGCGAAAAAGATAATATTCAATCTAAACTTGAGTTCCACTTTATGAAATTTCGCTAGTTAATGGCCATTGTGCGAAAATTAAAGCATTCAACGACGAATATAAGTAGCACCAAAACTAAATTAACACAAACTTACTGATCTCAGTATTTGGCACTCTGTCAACTGCAGGGACGGTTTCGTCATCATTGTAAACAAAAGTATCCATTCGAGGTGTAATTATATCCGAACCTGATACTTCAAACGCGAACACACCATTTTCATTCACGTTTGATCTCCTGAAACGCCAATCTACGCTGTATATTACAACCAACAGATAATGAGTTCCTGATAGTTTTCAGTAGTACCAACTGAGCGCATGATACAAGAGTGTGCAACTGTTAGGGTTTTGCTTGGTACAAAATGTACCTTCAAGCATTGCGTTTTTGGCCGACCCCACCCTGGTGTAGATGGGTGGTCGCTGTCACATGCAATAACCCTAAATTAAATTAGAAGCCGAGCAATTTTTGTTGCCGGATACAAAAAGTTTCATTGTTCGCACAGGTTGTACCCCTCTAAATAAAGGGTGGTAGGCCGAAAACGCAACGCGTGTCAGGTACATTCTTTTCTACACAGAATGTACCCAGTTGCATACCTTGTTGAAGTAGGCACCATCCGCTCTTGGTAGTACTAAAAATAGATTTGTAGTCTTAAACCCAGGTATGCTTCCAGAAATCGATCAATAATAATGTTCCCACACACACAAAAGTATTTCTGAATTTGTTCAGAAAACTGATTTCTGTGGCAAATCTGAAAAGTTTTGCTGATATATAAAAGACTTTCTAAAAATAACTGGAAAACGTTTTTTCAGACTTTATTTCAAAACGATTTTTGAAAACATTTCTGTTATAGCAGAAATACTTTTCAAGTGCACCTTGCTAATCATATTTCTCAAATGTAAGAAATTTTTTCTTAAATATCTGAAATATTATTTTGACAGCACGTTCATTAATTTGCAAAACCAATGCAACCTCATTAGATATTTGTTAACTTGACATTATATGGTTTTATTAACTTTGGACAACCAGTATGCAAACTGTATAAACAAACGGTTTGGGCTGTCAATTTTTCTAAAAATATTAACATTATTTCTTAATTTGTTTGATAGCCAGAGAAACTTCGCTGTCGTTAGCATTTTATTTCACAGACAAGCGTAAAAAAGAGTACGCAGTTCATTTGTTTTGTTCAAGTTTATGATATTTCAACAGTACAAAAAAGTCAATACCTGGATGCTTCGGCCATAAGTGCAGTTCCTGACATTGGCAGAGTTGAATGTGCTATTTGATCACGAGTTTGAAATCCAGCTTGGCCAAACGCGTCGGGTATGTTTGAAATTTTTCCTTCACCCCGCAACCATTGAATATCATCGTATAAAAATAATGCAAATGATCGCGGTCCAGATGACGCGAATACAAGTTGAAATGAATTTGTCTGCAAGCGATGAAACACTAAATGGTTCGATTTTCATATTTCAAGAATGTCGAGCTTGGGTGGTGTATTGTGAACGAATGGCTTTTGGAAAATACGGAAATATATTGCGAACGAATGGCTTTTAGAAAATACCGAAACAGATATGAATTTCTAACGGTTGTCTTTAACCAAGACGAAAATGAAAACGGACACTAGTTTTTACCCGAAATCAATATGCGGTCAACCCTGGCATGTTGAGAAAATGCTAAAACCGAACTTAAGAGTTCGCCTAATCATTTTTAACTAAACCTAAGTCTAATCTTTAACTTTAAATGTGGGGGAAGTCTACAGTGGGTCTTGAAATATTTACATTGTAAAATGCGAAATGCAAATTTGCAGTGTTTTGTAACGTTTTCGGAGTTAATGAAGCGGTAAACGCATTTACTTACCTTCGTCTACACACTTGAAAGCTTTCCAGTTACCTACTGAAGCAATAATTCGTACAGACACGGAGTTTACATACCTGATTACTGTGCGAATGTCGTTTATATGGTGGCACTTTATACCATGTTACCACAACTGCGTTTCTTGCTTGAAACTGCGGTTCGTTAGGAGCGAATTTAGATCGAAAATATTTTCGTACTCTCGTCGATATATCAGTCAGCAGTTTATGATTTGTGGATTCCCTAGAATTGTACGTATAGCACGAAAATCTTATGGTTTTCCTAAAATTTTTTGCAATATCTTGAACGTCATATGGATGTAATAGAATTTTAGTTATAAACCGAATAGCTTTTAGTTTGACAGCAATCGGATTTGTAAATCGTGTCAAAAATATAACGCTATTTTTAGAACGATTTCGCGTTTCAAACAGCATTTCTTGAAATGGTTTTTTAAGTTAAGGATAGACGCTTTGTAATGAAATTAAGTACACGTTTTGATTTTGGCAAAGGCGCTTTTGTACATTGAATATGACACGTTTTATTCAAAACACAAAAAGAACGGGCCCGCAGCCAAGAAGAGCCAGGGGGGGCTTAGCCCTCTGTAATCGTTTTGGAGCCCGTAGAACATTCTCAACTTTGTTTGTAAGTCAACGAAAACCCATCTATGCCCCTCCTGAAAAATTGTGCCCCCCTCAGCAAGGTGGGCTGGCTATGGGCCTGCAATTGCGTTTTGTACTCTTGACACGATTCTCAACTTTATGTTATCGACGTGTATATACTTTTCGGCTAGTCTGAATGAAAAAGTCAGCGCGGAAACAGTTTCATAAAAGCCAGCACGTATCTGTGAGGCCAGAATATAATGATAAACTATATCAATGGGCAACAGAGATTCGACTGTAAACAATCTCGCATACTTTTCAAACAATAATTAAAACATAAACACCTTAAATAACGTTATTTTCATGCTCAAATTTAGCCGTATATATTCGTTTAAATACAAATCATATTGAAATTTTTAAGTTTTCTAGGGTGCAACGGTTGAATTTAAAATAACACAACAAAGTTCATCTCCAACGGATACCACTAACGTGATTCCGCTGTTTTTGGAACAAAATGAATAAAGCATCAAGGCCTATATTAATATACCTCTCTAACTGCATTGGCTGAAAAATAAAATTTTTCGTGTTCAGTATACTTAATAAAGTTTCTAAAACAGATATTTTGCTTCAATTGGTATTTTGGGAACTTGGGGTTTTGGCAAATTGTGATATTATCCGGGAATTTGGATTTTTATGAAAACGAGATTCTGCCGGTAAATTGCGATTTTTGGCAGTTTGAGGTATTTTTGAGGTCTTTTTATCGTTGACATTTATATAGCAGGAATTGGCGAAATATATAAATATATATAGGCAGGACAATAAAATTATATTATATATTACATATATAATAAATAATATATATAATTTATCACAAAACTATAAATAGCATATTCGGGGTAGTGAAGCAGTAGTGCAAAATTAGTCTAACCTGTAATAAATTGTACCACTGAATGACGTATCAACATCAGCGTAAAAAGGACCGAGCATCGGATAATCGCATGTTGGTATTTCTCGGTTGAAAAAATTTGGTATTTCAGTTACAAACGATATCATCCCGTTGGTGTTTACCTAAATATTTTGACACAAAGGTTTAACACGTGTAAGTTACTTTTTTAACACATCGATGACAACGCAGGCCCGTAGCTAACGTACCTTGCTGGTGGAGGGCTAAAATTATTCAGGAGGGGCATACTAGGGTTTTCACTGACTTACAAGCAAGGTTGAAAATTTTCCCGTGGCGGGCCAAAATCTTTGCACTCCCATTGTGGAGGGAAGTAAACACTTATCGATGGACAAAGCTAAATGATGCAACGTCAAAAGTAGTTCAACTTACGTAAAAGCTAGCGTAAGTTTCGTCATAAAATTTAAGCGGATAAGTCAAGTGGATTTCACTGCTCGACACATCATCACCCGGTGGAAGTTGAGAATCTCCAGCAGTAGATCCAAATGGATAGAACACTTGTGATACTGTTGCATTAGATTCTGCACATAATACGCCGGAACGTGACCACAGTTGCGATGTCCAAAACAAATTAACAAATAACCACAGTGTTTTTATCATATTTACTCCGGTCTGTTAGTTTAGTTGACAGCTTTATTGTGACCTCAAAGACACCTCGACCAATTTATAGGTTCGGCTCGTAAGGCTCTTTCGACAGAAAATTATCTTGTCAGACAGGCTATTATTAAATTACTAAGCATTACATTTTAAAAATGTTTGAGTGAAACTACACGAAGTAATACAGATTACTTAGAATATAATGAATAAAGCCCTATTCACACGTGCAAATTTTTGCTGTGAGAGCTTGTAGCTGCAACTTGCATTTGCAAGTTTGGTCCAAAATCCCGTTCGAAATACTTGCAGCTGCAAATAATTCATTAAAAATCAAAGCTAGAAATTTAGTTCACATATGTGAATAACCAAGCAAGTTCAATGAATTTATTGCATCCGCTTTCTCATTTGCTGACCAAAAAATGCAGTTCTCGCAGCAAAAACTTGCACGTGTGAATAGGGCTTTATTGGACCATTCATATAATATTGTTCACGCGGATATAAAATTGTTTCACCAACTGCCCACAATTACACAGCATAAAAATACATTTCAGTCAGCCCCTAATGTCAATTTAAGGGGAATCAAACATAATTTCGGCATTGATTCGATAATTTTCACAAACACAGTACTGTTGTGACCCAAACTAGAGGAAGAGTGCTATTTATTTGGCCTCTCCAAAGCGCACCCCTTGTTATTCGGTTACGGACTGTTATTTATTTTCAACCAGTCCTCCGTCACCCTTCGTTACTGATATATATTATCCGGTATTGCAACTATCCGTTGAATTAAACGTTTATTGGTCTTGTATCAAAACCGTGACCGATAATGCAAGGTTATACTTAGGAATTACTGTCGAAATTGGAGTACGTTTTAAAGTTTCGAACTCAACTTTATTTGGTCTTAGAGTCATTTATGCGCTACAATTAGGGATAATTGGCATTTATAGACTCTAAAAGGGTTTAGAGACTAGCCGCTTACGGACACTTATTAAGAATACGGACTTCTATTGATTGCGACTCAAAATGGGGACCCCCTTATAACCCCCCTTTTATTCGGGTCGCTACCTTATGTCTGAATGACTATTAATTACAGCAGGGGTAAAACTATGAAGGAATTTCGCGAGCGAATTAGCTATTAAAAAACCAAACGATATTTATTCGAACCAATTAAATGTTTGATGCAAAAGTACTTTATCAGTGTTGTGGGGCCCCCTTGCATGTTAGAGGCCGCGATTTGAGGGCTATTAGGATATTAAGCACGGAGCAAGCAATACATTATACTGCATTCACTTACAAGTGTACAAGCGTATACCGACATATTTATATTCTGTAAAACGTCATGGTTAACATTTAACGCGGCTTTTACAGTTCAGTATTCTTGAAGAGTTCAAGCTCGTACGCCTACGGAATCTAAACTGCGTAAAGTTTTAGTTATTGCAAACTCGATGTCATTGCACTACCTGCAGATACTCAACTGGCATGTCATTTTAATATATTTTGTTACATTTCTTTTGTTTTTTGTGACGGTTTGGTGGTTTTTCTAAGTCTAGAAACTCTGTTAAAAATTTGTCTTAAATTCAAAACACTTCTTAAGCCTATTACGGACGTTTAGGCGTAAACACATGCTTAGGTTTGTGATGAACTGAAATTATTTTTCCTAATACAAACACCGTTTATTTGCAAGCGCATTAAATTGCTCTTTAAATGCCTGTACTCGACGAAACATAAAACAATGCAAATATAATCAATATTCGATTTATTTGTTATGATTTTACCATATGGCTGCAAGCGAATCGACACAACTAACCTTTCTGCAATCACAGCTGAATTACAAAGCATATGGTGGAAAAAAACTGCAAAACAAAACTGTGGAAAATCAACCAAAAATTTTGTCTCTGAGACACTGAAAATGACCCGGAATTATGCAGGGCTTAGGACTGCGGTGGTGAAACAGCAACAGTTGCTGGCAAGGAATGTTTTAGCCGTAAAAATGCAAAAGTCGGCCTCAAACAAGTTTTACATTTATTTATCAAATAATACACCAAAATGTCCATTTTGTTTGTTATTTGGGCCGTTGCAATAAGAGAGCCTGCATACGTCACCCAAGAGGTTAAGCGTTGAACTTTAACTTGAACTTAAGGCTTTAGCCTGAACATATTCACCCAAAGGTTTTAGCATCAAAAAATCATTATGTTTCACATGAGCGTAGGCGTAGCAACCAAATTTTCGCTGCCTCGTTTCATTCACGTACACATGACACACAAATAATATCAGTTTTTGTTATAGATAGGCAACTTATTTGCAGGTGTCAAATGTGAAACATAATCGGATACACAGTTTATCGCATTGTTTCTAAATATTTTTATATCTATATTCGGTCAAATCATGGATTTGGTTTCACCTTGCCTTAGCGTATATATCTATAAATGTATAAATACCAGTCGTAGTGGAAGTACATGTATTGAGCGAAGCTCGAACACACTTAAGCAATTAAACTATTATGCAAATTACCTATTAGCTAACTATTCATTTGTCGGTTTTGAAGTTTTGTAGACAATTTATTAAAGATTCCTCGCACCCAAAAACCCTTTATTGCTGAAATTAGATTGCTTGTAATCTTGATAATTAATTAATATCTTAAAAGGTCCCAATTTAGGCGAACCAATAATGTAAACTAGTCTGTAGCTAATATACGGCTTAATATTTTAAAACACCAATGCGATGTTAATACCCCAGGATGACAGGCTTTCAAGCAAAAAAGTTTAGCAAAATCGGTTCAGCGGTTCTTGAGATTCTTTTCGGGTGGACTGACAAACGGACGTCCACCTTTCGACCCCCGAGCACCATAAAACGCTTCGCAAATCTCCGAATTTGCTCGGAGTTTCGCTTTTACGATGTCATCGAAATTGTTTGATTACCAGAAACATTTTAGTTTCAAGTCCATGTGAGCCTAAGCCTAGGGATGCCTCATAACTCGAATCTCAGCGTGGGTTGTAATCCATTTGGACACATAAGGTGCACACCAGAAATTTTAACTGGAGCTGTATCAGGTTCGGTTGGTTATCCGGTACGTTTAAAAATAAATTCCTTCATTAAGGTTTTGCAAAAATTTTATGTTAGCCTACTGAGTCCACAGTGCGTCCAACTAAGTTTTTTTGTGTCCCGTTGAGAACATGGTGAGTCCGGACCCACTCACGGACTGAAAAACCTCTGTTTCAGGTAACAATAACCCCCCATTTGGGATTTTAATTCTTTTACTGGAACAGCTAAACTTTCTAATAAAGTATATAACTGTGTTTATGGCGCTGTTGATGTGATAATTGCTTTAATGCATGGCTTATGGGCGGTAGTCTCCATTCTGCCTGTGGTGCCTTGAAATCGCAGGGGTTTATGGGGGGCGGTAGCCTAACAAATTTATTTATACACAATAAACAACGGCGTACCTAGGAGGCTTTCAGGAATCAACTCGAACCGTTTGAGTTTATAAATTTAGTTAAATTTACTGTGTCCGGCTTTCCTATACCTAAACATTTTGCTTGCGGATATTTTACATTACACCTAAATATTTCTGACATTTGCGGCATTGTCTCCATATTTATTCTGAATCTGTACACACAACTCGTAGCAATCACAAACAAACAAAAGTTAAACTATAATTGATCTGTGAGCAAAATTCTGGATGATCTAATCCGATTACATTATTATACCATTTATTACTGCCAAAAATATTTATATATGCCTTGGTGAAAAATTTCTCTGAATTTTTCTAAAATGCAATAGAATACAGATCATCTGAATCGTCTTTTCTCATCACCAGCTCGTAGAATACAACTGCAACCAAATTAGTTTCAACTGGTGATTCAATCTTATCTTCGACCATAATGATACTAAGTACGCAAAATTTCACATTTCAGCTAAAAGTTTTAGAATCGAAATCTAAATATTAAAAATATTAAAATAATGATGTCAAAATGTTATCAGGTTTTCAGTGATAAGCAACAAAAGCCTTAAAACAAGTTCAATCTATATAGTCTTAAAATTTTTTGAGCGCTAATTTAAACTTAACATCTTGACTTGGCGCAATACTTAGTTTCACACCCAAAATTATTACTTTTAATATACGATTTGGGCCCATGTATAGAACAGAGCCGGATCGTTTTCCAGGGGGGGCTATAATAGAGTCAGTTTAAGATTTTAGACTAATTTTTTGCTTCGGCTTAGGCTTAGGCTTAGGCTCAGGAACAGGCTCATTCATACGCTTAGGTGTAGGTTTAGGCTTAGGCTTATAGGTTTAGGAATATGCTTATACTGCTGGTCTGGCCCCGTTCTATACATGGGCCACAATTTGTATGGCTGCAATATAGTTGTTACTACACACAGATAAACAGCTTTTACAAATTTCAGATATTTTATGAACTATAGAAACACTCGTCGTTGTATACTTATGGCTTTTATTGTTACGGGTACGATCAACGAGTATCCCTGCGGACGAATCCGAGATGATACTAACACGGGTGTTCGAGGCCGTGGATCTGCCAAAGTAAGCTACTTGCCTAGAGGATGATGGTCCCCCGGCGTGATATCAGGTTTTGAGAGTCACAAAATCCCGATATCGCTCTACGCCTAAGCCTGCCTATGCTCTAAGCTCTAGCGAACCCCTGAGTGCGTGTAAGTGGGCCGCACCAGTAACAATTAGCTTTTTCCCCGTGGATTTTAGTACAACTGTGTGCTCACAACTATTTTTCATGGTTGGACTTAATGACACTTGGTCATAGGTATAGCTTAAACCTAGCCGAATTCTGTTTTTCTTGGTCATAGACCGCTTTAATAGAAAGGCGGATCGATCCTAGCCTTTGAGATAATTTATTGATTTTCTTGCCACTGATTCGAACCGGGGCTATTATTCATTTGTCGAGACTCTGATAGTCAGGAATTTTTTTACATTCACGCAAAAGTTTGAGTCTCTTTTAATTCTAAGTTTGTTTCGAGTTTTAGCCATGGCTCTTTGGCCAGGAAAATGCTTAGCGCTCTAGGTTCAAGATTGAACAAAGTTTAAAGTTTTGGTTTAATATGAGTTTGTACATTTTATACATACGTAGATCATTGACTTAATATACCTTACTCCTAAGATCTGACTCAAGAGATCAGTCGTGTAATTGTTTTAATTATTTCAATTAGCTTGAAAATAGCTTATAGTAATTGCTAAAAGGATATGGTATGGGATTCATGAATTACGTTGCGTTTCTGGTTACTTTACCCTAGGTTAACTACCTTACAGCTATATACCACAGCTTAAGGTTGTGGGTTTCTAATTTAGATATACTCTATGCCTCATGATGGTGAGCTTGATTAATCTATATGTGGCCTTCAGGTAGGCTCGGTTTAACTCCAATTTAGACTCAATGGTTTGCTTAAGCCTAGGCTCAGAATTCACACACATTGCATGGGCATTCCAGACAAGCTCACCATCGTTACCTTATAGTTTTCAGAAAAGCTGCACGTGGTTGTCCTGTTTTTGGTAATAGGGGCAATTAGGTAAACCCGTCAAAACTTTTTGAGCCTTTGTACCATGTTGCATTTCTGTATTCAGGCTTGGATAGGGGTAAAAAAAAAAAAAAAAAAAAAAAGGGTTACCCTGATGAACCCCTTTTAGCTTTTCATACTATCTCTTTTGTATGTAGAGTGCCTAGCGTATTAAAATTCTCCAGCCAATCACAGGCTTCTGAAAATTAATCTATTCTTCGTGTCGTATTGGTTAATTTATATTCAACCGAAAGATTTTAACCGAAAATAGAAAGGGCGTACGGCGTCTGTTTCTCAGATGCGCGCTGATTGGTCGAAATTTGGAGCCTCGCGCGGTATAAGAGCCGGTGCACAGGTTAAACATTCAGATTCAGTTTCTAAATTTTTCGGTTTGAAGCGCGCGTGGTTGAGCCGCGACATCAAACCGATCTCTCGGCGCTAGGAGGCGACTTAGTGTGCACGAGAGTTTCGAGGCGCTGATGCAAGGGGGGGTTATGCGCGTTACGCGCCAGGGTAAAATTTTGTAAGAATTTTAAAGGGAGCTCGGTTCGGGTTTTCCGGCTACACGAAGGGGGTGTGGTCAAATTTTTGGCCTAGAATTTTGCCTGTCGTTGGCGAGCAACGCTGGTGTTAAATTTTTGGTACAAATTTTAGGGGGAAAACTTAATTCACAGAATCTGCGCAAAGGTGCTATTTGGACAATGAATACTTCAGAAAATCAGCGCTTTTAGGAATAACATTAGACATTGGCAGGTTGATTGTCAGCTTGATGGGGAAGCCAATACAGCCTAATGCTAAGCATTTAGGAAATGTCAGGCAAAAGAGCTGAGACCCTGTCGCTACGAAAATTGCAATGTACCCCGTGATTTAGGGCGATTCTAGCCAGGCCCCAGTGAATTAAGTGATAAACTTGGTCTCGACCAGTTGACAATCAAACTGCTGAATGTGCGGCCTGTGAAAAATCACGCTTAAGTTTGGGGAAAATGTGCTGCTCTCGAGAACAGGAACAGTGCATTTAAGGAGTATACTTAAACAGAAAATTTTACTAGAAACCTTTTGAGATTTTGAACCTGCACATAGCAGGATTTTGGTGGCTGCACCCCATCCTCGGCAAGGCTAAACACCTTGCGGTAAACATACATTTTTTCTGAAAACTATTAAGGTAACGATGGTGAGCTTGTCTGGAATGCCCATGCAATGAGTGTGAATTCTGAGTCTAGGCTTAAGCAAACCATACAGCCTAAATTGAGAATCAAACCGAGCCTACCTGAAGGCTACATGTAGACTAATCAAGCTCACCATCATGAAGCATAGAGTATATCTAAATTAGAAACCCACAACCTTAAGCTGTAGTATATAGTATTAAGGTAGTTGACCTAGGGTAAGGTAACTAGAAGCGCAACAGTCAATTTTGCATGAATCCATTGCCCATATCCTTTTGGCAATTACAATAAGCTATTTTCAGAGCTAATTGAAGAATAATTAAAACAATTACAATACTTGATCTCTTGAGTCAGATCTTTAGGACTGAGGTGTGAGTCAAGGATCTTTCTATATTTATAAAATGAACAAACAAATAATAAACCAAAATTTTAAACTTTGTTCAATCTTGAACCTGAGAAGCGCTGAGCTTTTTCCTGGCCAAAAAGCCAGTGGCTAAAAGCCGAAACAAACTTTAAATTTAAAAGAGACTCGGACTTTTTTGTGAATGTAAAAAAATTCCTGACTATCAGAGTCTCGACAAATGAAGGCCTAATACAGCCCTGGTTCGAATCAGTGGCAATAAAAATGCAGAATTTATTTCTCAAAGGCTAGGATCGATCCGCTTTTCTATTAAAGCGGTCTA